>ML331668.1:0-156240 GCA_005239505.1 Nicotiana paniculata
AGGATGTCACACCTCTGTGATTGAAATGTTTTAAAAATTCTTGGTATAACGTGTTAAGGGATTCGCTCAATAAGTTGTGTACATGTGTAGTTTGATTGCTCGAGGACGAGCAAATGTTTAAGTGTGGGGTATTGATACGTGGCTAGAATTCATGGTTTAACATGTTATATGCCTTACATTTTATGTGCGTTAATGATAAAAATACACTTCGTATGTGCCTAATGGAGTATATTTCATGTGTAGGTGCATTGGAGATGGAGACCGAGCTAAATGGATGCATGAATGTCGAAAATAAGCTCAAGAGTCGAAAATGGCGTTAGTGGGGTGTTTGTCCCCTAAAGCCAGGGTCAGCCTGGCATTAGTGGGGCGTTACACCCCTAAAGCCAGGTATGCCCTGGCTTTAAGGGGGTGTTTGCGCCCAAACGTCAAGGTCCCGAGGTCCGGTCAATTCCGAGTTTTAAATAGTTTTAAGTGTTTCCCGGTTGGAATAGAAGTCTCATACATGTTTAGGGTTTATCCCAAACATATAAATAGACCCCACAACACAACTTGGGAAGGGAGAGAAGCCATTGAAGTGAAGAAAAACTTGTGGATTACTACTCAGTGAAGCAAACATTGATTTTTATTGCTTTTATTTATTATTTTGTAATTCAATTATGCAAGTTATTTTAGAATTGATTCTTATGAATATGAGTAGCTAATTTTCTTAATCTAGGGTTTTGGTGGAACCCGTTGGAGGATAAATTTATGGTGATATTAATATAATTTGGTTGATTGTTCTTCTCTATTTGTTCAACTACGTTCTTGTTGTAGTTAATTGAATGACCATCAATTAGTTGTGCCTATTTAGTATGTATCTACTTGAGAGAGAGTGCATATTTAGATAATTGTTTGAACAGCACCACTCCCAGAGTATAGACGAAAGTCATAACCGAGGGTTTAGAAGTTGTGTTAGAAATAACGATACTTCGGGTGCAATCTAAAGTGAATTGTAATGAAATCTAGCTAGCGTAACTTGAGAGAGTGCGTCTAGTAAATTATCATAATTACTTGAGAGAGATTTATGGTAGATAGAGTGTTCATGATTGATAGAGATAATTAATCAAGTTATATGAAATATCTGAGAAGTAAGTTCACCAACAGGGGAAACCATAGCCTTAGACCTTTATCAAAAAATTTTACAACACATTGGTAGTAATCGTTAGTTATTATTATTGTCAGTATAACTAGTAAAACATCACCAATTTATACTAAAAAGTCTTGAGAGAATTGATTGAGTAAAAGTTGCGTATTCTAAAGCCTTGATTGATATGTAAATTCCCTGTGGGATCGACTCTGGGCATAATACCCCGGATTATATTTGCAACGCCCGCTTAGTCTTTTATAAGACATAGTTGAGCGTGATCAGTCACCTTCGGTGACATGAAACTTGGTATCTTGAATTGTATCGGCCACGTTGACTGGGTGGATGAATTCCCCTTTCGTTGTCTCGCTTGCCATGTTGAATCCGTTGTGGACTCGAGAGGCATGCACGATCTGGTCGAGCAACCCGAGTTGCTCTACCACCCTTGACCGATTATGTTGGCCGAGCTACCTAGATCCACGAGCACATATTTGATTTGAAATTTATTCATAAGAAAAGAAATTACCAGTGCGTCATTATGAGGTTGAGACAAGGTCTCGATGTCCTCTTCACTGAATGAAAGGGCGTCTTCGGGTATGTAGCTCCAACTTCGTTGTTCCCTGGTGATGGATACCTTTGTTTGCTTAAAAAAGGGTTCGTGAGGGATGTCTACTCCGCCAATAATCATGTGGAGGACGTGTCGTGTTTCTTCTATTTTATTTTTCTTGTTTTCCTCTCTCTCGCGAAATTGGTTTTTAGCTCGGTCGCTAAGGAACTCTCGAAGGTGCCCTTTGCTGATTAGTCGGGCCACCTCTTCTCGAAGATGTCTACAATCCTCGGTCCTATGACCATAGGTATTGTGATATTCACATATCAAGTTGGAGTTCCTCTGCGAAGGATCTGATAGCACGTGTCTTGGCCACCTGGTATCCCTGATCTTACTTATGGCTGATACGATTTCTAAAACATCGATGTTGAAGTTGTACTTTGATAGACGGGGTGCCTGTCAAACCCTTCTTTACTTACAAGTCCCCGAGGATTCTGTCCTCGTTCCATTCTTTGTTCGTTTCGAGGTATGTTACGCCTCGGGGCATTTCTCTGATTTTCTACGTACGATCGATACCTCTCTTTGTTTGGCTTTGGCTCTCTTTTCTGAAGCATCGATTCCTTTGCTACGACTCTACTAGGATACACCGAGCCTGAGCGGGATTCCAATCGGTCGTCCTCGACCCTGATCTTCGATTGATACCTGTTGTGCACATCCTCCCAAACTACAGAGGGGTACTCGATTAAATTATGCTTCAGCTGTTTCAAAGCTATAGAACTTCGTTCATTTAAGCCCTGAGTGAAGGCTTGTACCTCCATTCTACCTTAACATCTCATTCACCCTTTGCTTGATTTTGAAGACATCAGATTTCCTCGTAGCGACCTTGATGGCACCAGCGTGTGCCTTCACAAAGGAGTCCGCCATCATGGCAAATGAGTCTATCGAGTTTGGGGGCAGGTTGTGATACCACATCATGGCCCCTTTGGATAGTGTTTCACCAAACTTTTTCAATAGGACGGACTCAATATCGTCATCTCTCAGGTCGTTCCCTTTTACGGCACAAGTGTAGGCAGTAATGTGCTCGTTGGGGTCCGAGGTCCCGTTGTACTTCGGGAGGTCGGACATTCTGAATTTTTTCGGAATAGCCATCAGAGCTGCAATTGATGGGAATGGCTTTTGCACGAATTATTTTGGATCTACACCCTTAGGAATCATGGGTGCGCCCGGGATCTTGATCGACCCTAGAGTTATAGGTTTAAACTTTCATCGTTAGCTTCTATCTTCTTTTCACCAGATTCAATCCTCTTTGCGAGGTCTTCGAGCATCATCATAATGGCGGGGTCGGCTGCTGACCCATTATTGCTCGACCTTTCTGGTGCCTGTTCAACTCGAGGAGACGTTTCTGGTGGTGCTGTTCTTGGGGTTCTCTTATGGCTTTGTAGCTGAGCAATAGCCACCTGTTGTGCCTGCAACATCTCAAAAATGACATGAAGCTAACTTCCCTTTCCCTTTGGGCAGGGGCTCCCTTTGCTTCACACTGGTATTCTTCACGCACACTTCCATCTGTATAAGAGCTCACATCTAAATGTTGAGCATTGCGTGAGCTTTCATCAGCAGGAATTTGCACTAGTGCCCCTTCAGGGTTTTGCGGTGGCATACCGACACCTAAAGTTGCTGCGCCATTCTCTCTGGGATCCTCAGGACTGTTGTTTTCATGTGCGTTTACTAAGTTAGACATTTTCTGACCTGAAATTGAAAATTCTTGGGCAAGAAAAAGGGTAAAGAATAACTTGTGTTTTAGAAATCAACACTAAAACAATCACTATTATTTTTAGCCCCACGGTGGGTGCCAAAATGTTTACCGTGAAAATGGTAATTATAATTATATTTGATTATGTGGTTCTAAAAATACGTGATCTATTTTAATACCAGTTGTTTAGGCAGTAGATACTAAGTGAGTAGTGGGAACACGAAATAAGAGCGAAGGGTAGCAAGATTGTGCAAACCGAGCAGTGGAGGGCCTGGTCTCGAGGTCGGTTGGGATGGGCCTCGAGGTCGGTCATCATAAGCTCGAGGTCGAGCTTAGGAGCCTGGTAAAGGGCTGTCGAGGGTGATATAACAGTATTGAAGGCCTAAGAGATGACCTATTTGTGACTAATAACAAATAATTAATAAAGAACAAGTAATGAACACAATAAATCAATAGAACAATTGTAGAGAATATTTTAGTTACATAGCAGAGGATGTTCTTGTTCTTGTATTGAATATCATATATGCTACAGCATGACAAGGGTCCCCTTTATATATGAGGGGGAATCACAACATAGTACATGTTTAATTAATGCAAAGAGAGACGGCTGGTACAACCATTTAATGCCATGGTATTGGCTTGTACTATTTTGTGTTCTTTGTCAGCTTTAATCACGTGCCTTGTCAGCTTTAACCACGTGCCTTTCGGGGGTTTCCCGCCTTTCTTCGTTGATCTTCCAGTTGCACTGCCCCGAGGTCGAGGACCTTCGATATGACCCCTCGATGCCAAAACTCAAGCCTTCGAGCCTTCTAAGAGTCGTAATGACTGTAAAATCGGGCTCTCCGATTTTAGCCGTATACAATACTATTATAGTATTTTCACCACCATTGAGATATAATCGGTGGGAAGGCCCCTATTGGGCGGTATGATGATATTTTCACCACCACCGAGCTATAATCAGTGGGTAGGCGCCTATTGGGAAACCTCAGATCATATGGTAAGTATATACCAAGCCTACCGCGGCCGACAGCCTATGATCGAACCTAGAATGGCCGAGATACAGAGCCTATTATTGTCAAGCCCCTATGAGCGAGCCTACTACGGTAGAGCAGTTACATATACCGAACATTATAGGGTTGGAAAACTATTTTACTTTGTATATTGAGAGAGTTCAGTCAGTATCAGCAGGTAAGGATATCCTCAGATAATCTTTAACTCCCAGTTTTTTTCAGTTATTATATCATCAATTTAGTTTCAGCTTTCTGTTATTCCAATGCCTTACATACTCGGTACATTATTTCGTAATGGCGTCCCTTTTGTCATGGACGCTGTATTTCACACGTGCAGGCCCTGATAGACAGCATGATAGACCTTCCCATTAGAAAGAGTCAACCATCAGCTCGGTTGGTAAGCTCCACTTCCTCGTAGTTACCAAGTCTAGATCATGGAGTCTTTTTTATATATACAGGTTTGATGGGCAGGTTGATGCCCTATCCCGATCGTGATACAGTTGAGCTATCTCTAGAGGATTGTAGACGAGTCTTATATAGCTTGTGTATTAGTAGATGTTCACGGTGGCCTCGTCAGCCTGCATAATTACGTATATGAGCTTTTTGGTATTTTTACCCCTCATATAAGAGAGATGATATTTTTAGATGATCCAGAATATGACCTCATCGACCTAAATTGAGGGTAACCCCTCCAGAGTTCACAGTTACAGATTGGTACGCTCGGACCGAGTATGGCACAGGGTGCCGGTCACGCCTCTTCAGGTTTTGGGCATGACAATTTTAGGGCTGTTTTACTGCCTCATTACACAAACAATTTAGAGATCAGGCCTATAGGGTTTGTAATACCTGTAAATCTGCAAATCCATTAGTCTAAATAGCAACACTGCATGTACAACATTTGAAAACCTCAGTGCAGCTGTCTTCCTAAAGATCAAACCTCGGTCAAAATTTCCAACCTAAGCTTTCAACAAAGAATCAAATATTCCAAATCGATCCAAAACCTCCCTGAAACCCAATTAACCTCCCCCGCGAGTCACATAACCATAAATACACACATGGAAATCTTCAAAAGGCGAAAAGAGGCTCAAATACACAAAGCGCTTGGTCGAGTCACTATATACTCCCCTGCTTAAATAAACGTTCGTCCTCAAATGAATATATAGACACACTTGCAGTGCCAAAAAGGTGAGGAAATCAGCTCTGACATATCATGTTCCGTCTCCCTAGTCACCTCGTCAACCGGTTGACCTCTCCACGGAATCATCATCGACCTCAATTTAAGTACTTTCCTTACCATAATATCTACCAGCTCCTCAACATATGTCAAATACGTTCCTAATTACATTCGTTGAGATCTAACACATGTGACAAATCATCATAGTACTTTCGGAGCATGGAAACTTGAAATACTAGGTGAGCTCCCGACATGCTAGGTGGAAATACAAGTCTGTAGGACACCTCACCAACACTTTCAAGAATCTAATAAGGGCTAATATACCAAAGGATCAACTTTCACTCTTCCCGAACCTCATCACACCCTTCATGGATGAAACTCTTAGTTGAACCCTCTCACTCATAATGAATTCCACGTCACGAGCCCTCCTATCAGCATAACTCTTCTACCTGGACTTCATTTTACAAAGTTGATCCTTAATCAATTTCACTTTCTCCAAAAAATCATGTACCAGATCAGCGCCGAACAACCTAGCCTCCCAAGCCTCAACTCACCCAATTTGAGAGTGATATCGCCTACCATGTAAGGCCTCATACGTAGACATCTAGATGCTCGACTTGTAGTTGTTGTTATAGGCGAACTCTGATAACAGGAGAAACTGATTCACACTGACCCCAAAAATCAATGACACGGGCTCGTAACATGTCTTTTAAATCTGAACGGTGCACTCATACTGTGCTGTGGATGAAATGTTGTACTCAGCTCGACCTGTGCCTCAGAGATACTAGACACCGGCACACCATGAAGGCCAACAATCTTATGAAGATAAATCCAAGCCAACTACTCTGAAGACTACGTAGTCATGACTAGAATGAATTTTGCGATCAGTCTATCCACAATGACGCGCACTTCATCAAATCTCCTCAATGTCCATGGAAACAAAACTACAAATCCGCGGTGATACACTCCTAGTTCCACTCCGGAATATCAAGCCTCTAAAGTAAACCACCCGGTCTCTGATGCTCGTACTTAACATGATGACAGTTCAACCAACCACATACTCCATGATATCTTTCTTCATTATTCTCCACCACTAGTGTTGCTTCAAAACATAGTTCATTTTCGCGGCACCCGGATGAATAGAATACCACAAACTATGGGCCTCCGCAAAATCAGCTCTCGCAATTCATCCATATTGGGCACACAAATCCGGCCCTAAATCCTCAATACCTAATCATCACCAACCGCCACCTCCTTGGAAAGTGTCCTCCACCAAGTCAATACAAAAATCAATTTTCTTATCGCGTGGCATGCCCGATAGGTCTGCTGGAAACATATCTGTAAACTCACTTACTTCTGGAACTGAACCAACGTTAGGAGTATCAGTGCTAACATCCCTCACAAAGGCTAAGTACGCCAAGCACCCTTTCTCCACCATCTATTGTGCTTTCAAGAAAGACACAACCTTACCAGGAACATGACCTAACGAACCTCTCACTCCAATCCTGGCAACCCCAGCATAGGCAACATCACCGTCTTAGTGTGACGATCAAGAATAGCGTGATATGATGACAACCAATACATTCTAAAAATCACATAAAAATCCACAATATTGAGCAACAAAATGTCAACCCTGGTCTCATAGCCCCCAATAGTAACCAAACAAGAACGATAGACACAATCCACCGTAATAGAATCCACAATAGGTGTGGATACATAACCAAAAGTATGCAAAGAATTATTGAACATATCTAAATATTAAGAAAAATAGGATGGCACATACGAATAAGTGAAACCTAGGTAAAATAAGACTGAGGCAACTATATGAAAAATCAGAACAATACCTATAAATGGCATCTAAACAACAACCTCAATCCTTAATGGGAAAGTATACAACGGGCTTGGCCTCTCCCACTAGGACATCCTCTACCTGCATGTCCTCCACCCCTAGCTGTCTATGCAGGTGGAATAACAACAGGAGCTAAAACCATAACATGAGCATCATGCGGAGGAACACCCTTATGAAGTCTGGGACAATCCCTCACCATGTGCATTGTATCACCACACTCGAAGCAACCTCTCTATTGGCGTGGCTGATGATAATGAGTTTGACCCGGACGACTAGAATAATCATTGTACGAACCCCGTACAAAAGGTGCACTAAAAGATGGCTGTCTAATATGAGTACTCTAAGGTCCCTAACAAGATGGAGTACAATGAGTAACCTGAAGTGCGGAGTGAACTGGTGGACTAACAAAGTCTCTTCCATGACGAGCTAAAATCGCAGAACGAGAACCATTAAACCCTTAAAATTATAGAGGCCTCTTTGCCTCCTATTCCCTCTCTCCTAGACGCAGATATGCTCCAACCTTCTAGAGATCGCCAACATTTGATGGAATGGAGTCTAAGTCTCCAATTCCTATGCTATAATAAATCTAGAGCTATAACCGAGTCCCTCAATAAATGTACAAACCCTCTATCTAATAGTGAAAACAAAAGCAGGTACATGACGAGATAACTCAGTAAACCTGACAATATACTCGGACACAATCATACTCCCATGGCGTAACTTCTCAAACTCGGTGCAAAACGCATCATGAGGGTATATGGTATAAACTATCTAATGAAGAGATCAGTGAATTGTGAAAAATTAAGTGGCGATGCGCCAACTGGTCTACTCTCTTCATAAGTGAGTCACAATCTATTTGCCGCCCCATAAGCTAGAAAGTAGTAGGTCGACCCTGCTCAACTCCAATATGCTCATAGTGCGTAGAATACGGTGACACTGGTCTATGATACTATATACATTTTCAGAAGCTCTGCCACTAAAATGAGGAGGATGATACTTCTGGAACCTCTTTAACCTCTTTCACTCCTCCTATGATGCAACTGGCCTGATCTCGGGCTGAACAACAATCACGGGCTACATTGGTATGGCACCCGTAGCTTGATCAACATGAACTCGCTTCACTTTAGTGTGGGCGGCGAGAGTCTAAGATCATCCCCTCAATCTGAGAAATAGCTGATGCAAGCGAGATTAACCCTGCCTGAGCCAAGGTACCAAACATGCTCAGAAAATGCCCAAACTCTTTTGAAGTCCAGAGGTAGCAATAGGCACCTCAGTTACTTGCTCCCCAACTAAAGCTACTGGTGGCTCATCTATCGTTGCCCTAGCATGGCCTCTCGATGCTCCACGTGCTCCGCCTCTACCTCGGCCTCTATGTGAGCCTCTAGGGCTGCATCATTAGTAACTGAAGCTCGTTTCCTCACCACCTGTGAGAAAGACAAAGGCTCTAATTTTGAAATCAATAAATTCGCTCGATAAGGAATTAAAGAAGTGAAATATTCTAATAGTTTTGTAGCCTCCCAAAGATAAGTAGAAACGCCTCGGTACCAATCCGCAACACTCTACTACTTTCTTATGACTCATCCAACCTATGAGTATAGATGTCTGATACCAACTTGTAACGTCCAAATATCGCACCATAAGGGTCGTGATGGCACCTAGTTCCTAAAACTAGGCAAGACTACAACATGGTGAGATCAAACAGAATATAACAACTCAAAAATTTTAAAAAACTAAATATTCCATAACATAGCCGTAAAGTGAATACAACAGTCAATATTCCAAAACCCAGTAATACTAAGTCATAAGCTCAACAAGGAATACATAATGAGTCTCAAATGTGTACATCACTGTGTAGAATATACAAACAATTATAAAGCAACTAAAGAGGGGGAATCTGAGGCCTGCGAGCGGAACAACAAGTATATCTTGAAGTCTCCAACAACTCGGCACCACTCCTTAAGGACCGGCACAATGTGATGTACCTATATATGCACAAAATATGTGCATAAATATAGTATCAGTACAATAGAGTCAGTACCTAGTAAGTATCGATACTATCCTTGATAGAGTACTGGCGACGTTCAAGTCAAGACACTCACTAGTCAAATAACATGTGCAAGATATCATTATAAAACCAATAATGAAAACCATAACAGAATAAATATCAACCGAGAGTAGGGCATGTGATAAAAGGGAAAATCAACCAACAACTCATAAAACACAAAGTGAAGTCATTTAAGGAAAATAAAAATTTGTTCAAAACATCAACCCCTTTTAACACATGAATAACATCAAGAATCACATCAAAACACCACATAACAACATCAACAAGCCACCCTTATATCGTCGTGTGAGCTTCAAAATTAAATATTTCCCCTTATATAGATACATCGCATAAGCCCCCTTATCTCGCCGCATGTTCATCAATAACACCACCCTTATGTCTTCGAATGAACATCTCACCACCCTTATACTCCACACAATAACAATCAACCTGCACAATAAGACAACTTGTGCCACAATATCACAAAAGCATCAATATCCTAAAGCCACGTCAAGATATAGCCCACAGCGCAACAACAAGATGCAAAATGACGTGAAAATAGTATAAAGGTGCGGGGAATAAACAATAAATCATGTTCATATAGAAAACAACCCCTACCCAATGCATATTAATAAATTAAGGTCTAATCAAGTCACAAACCACACATGCACCTTTGTACACACTTTCACCTCATTTACACATAGTTTCACATAGCACAAATAATGCAAATTAGACCAAATTCTAAGGGGAATTACCCTCATACAAAGTTAGGCAAGATACTTACCTTAAACAAGCTAAGTAAATACTCTAAGAAGTCGTTCCCATGTGAATCATCCTCCCGACTGGTCAAATCAAGCCAAAATAACTTATTAATATCAATAGAAACCCTAGGAAACAAGCCCCAAAAAATAGCTAAGATCTTGGTTAAATTATGCATAGGCAACCCAAAAAGTAAATCCCGGCCCCGCACATCGAAACCTGGCAACACTCACAAATCCTTAATACTTATTCCAATACGAGTCCAAATATATGTGTTTCATCCAAACCCAACCTCAAATCGACTGTCACATATTAAATTTTTACATTAGAAAAGTTTTCACCAAAATTCCCAATTTTTTCACTTAGATTCAACAATAAATCGCTAAAATCAAGATTAGAATCATGAATTATAAACAAACTCAATTAAAAAACACGTGCCCAATCAAAATGTTGAAACTTCCCTCCAAAATCACCCAAATCCCTGCTCTATATTTCAATTGTGATAAAATAACAAAAACACTCGAAATAGAGTACTTAAGTGATATGCCGAGGCATACACATCGTGATCGTGGGACTTACGTCGTGATCGCGAAGACAAAACCCACGCCCATTTTCTGACATTTCTACGCTAATGTGAGGCCACCCTCGTGAACGTAATGTTGAAACTTGCTGGGCCTACACGAACACGGTTGCATCCACGGGAACATGAAGATCAACACATGCCATAATCCACATGTGGCCTTCCTCTATGCGAATGTGACTCCAAAGTCGCGTACGCGAAGGCCAAAATCAAGATTAGAATCATGAATT
Source organism: Nicotiana paniculata (assembly GCA_005239505.1). NCBI lineage: Eukaryota > Viridiplantae > Streptophyta > Magnoliopsida > Solanales > Solanaceae > Nicotiana > Nicotiana paniculata. The sequence continues at coordinate 11,067 of ML331668.1, forward strand.
ATAAACAAACTCAATTCAAAAACACGTGCCCAATCAAAATGTTGAAACTTCCCTCCAAAATCACCCAAATCCCTGCTCTATATTTCAATTGTGATAAAATAACCAAAACGCTCGAAATAGAGTACTTAAGTGATATGCCGAGGCATACACATCGTGATCGTGGGACTTACGTCGTGATCGCGAAGACAAAACCTACGCCCATTTTCTGACATTTCTACGCTAATGTGAGGCCACCCTCGTGAACGTAATGTTGAAACCTGCTGGGCCTACACGAACACGGTTGCATCCACCGGAACATGAAGATCAACACATGCCATAATCCCCATGTGGCCTTCCTCTATGCGAATGTGACTCCAAAGTCGCGTACACGAAGGCCATAGCCCCTTCTTCTCCGCGAACACAACCTACCTTATACGAAGAACAAACCTCGCCTGACAACAAAATACTATCGCGAACGCGATTTCCTTACCGTGATCATGATGAAGGCAACTGGACATCAACAAATAGTAGTCCAAAAGAATGAAAAAGATATGAAATCCATCCGAAACTCACCCAAGACCCCCCTCCAATCACATCAACCAATCCCATAACATAACACGAACATACATGACTCCTTAAATCACAGAAAACAGCATCGAAACCCCCGATCACGCCTCAATTCAAACCTAAGAAACTAATAAAAATTTTAAATCGAAAACTTACGTTGAACATGACTAAACACCTCGAAATGACCTCAAGTTTTGCATGCAAGTCCCAAATGACACAATGGACCTATCCGAACTCCCGGGACCACAATCCGAACTCGATACCAACATTTGGTCAAACCTATCGACCTTCTAAACCTTCAAACTTCCAAATGTTTCCAATATAAACAAAAACAACCTAGAAACCTCCAAATACAAATCTGGACATACGCCTAAGTACAAAATCATCATACAAACCTGCCAGAACTATCAAAGCTCCATTATGGAGTCGTTGTCATAAAAGTGAAGCCTCGGTCAAGACTTTTAACCTAAGCTTCAACACTAAGAACCAATCATTCAAAATAAATCCAAAATATCCCCAAAATCCAAACCATCCCCTCAAGTCACATAATCATAAATACAGACGGGGAAATCTTCAAAAGAGGGGAAATGGGCTCAAATAGACAAAATGATCAGTTAGATCGTTACAACTTGCAATTCTGAAAACCAAATTCTAACTTTCAGAGCTTCCTCTAAGATCTGATTCTTTTATATATATATATACACACATACATTGTATCAATCTCGACAAGTTATATCAAAGAAAAAGTACACTCAAAAGATGTAACCATACGATGTAACCTATATGCCCGTAGCAATATCCCAAATTCACAATAGCTGACATTACCAAACTCGATATTGATAATATACCTCATGACATATAAAATCTTTTTCCAAACCTCAAAATACTGCAAATGATGAAGGAAACATTCAGCAACCCACAAATACATGTCAAATCAATAATCCATGTAGTTCTTTCGCTTAACAAGAACTGCAAAATTTTGAGTTGACTAGTGACATTCTTCTTCCACACTATACATTATACAAATCTGATAGCAATTTCCAGGGTAAATAACCTCGCTTCACGCATCTGATGCAACTCTAACGCTAACAAGCAATCGCTCGAATATGATCAATAATGGAAATAGAACTAGAAGGGAACTCTCCAACGCCAACAAGCAACTGCTAAAATATGATCAATAATGGAAAGAGAACTAGAAGGGAACTATCCAAAAAGTTTAATAGGTATAACAATAAGAGCATAATGCTATGAATCCATCCCACAAGGGAGAAACAAAACACACATAGCGAGCATAAGGAATCGTATCTAACATAACCTCATTGCAATGTACAACCTAATCCACATATAATACTGTTACAGCGTGCAACCCGATCCACATATAATACCATTGCAGCATGCAACATGATCCACATATATCAATCCATATGGGGATACCTATCAAGCCATAATACCCATACTCACTAAACACGTGTGTATCAACAACAAGCATGTAAAGTACGTAAACATGACCACATTGAGACATATAGCATAATGTGCTACGAAAAAAGGTCAAGCACGACTAAGGTGCAATAAGTAAATCAACAGCTCAAGCGCCACCTTGCTGAAATATCACCACAAGGCCTAAACAGAACAACAACATGTGTTTGAGTAATCAAGTCGTCTCACAACCCATCATAACATAACGATCTAACACATGGAGTATGTCAAGGCACGAATAACATCTATTCTGCCTGACCAGTGATTCGTAAAAAATGTTGCGCTAAATGAGCAAATCCAATATAGTGTAAAATACACATTCTTATTGGGACTACCGATGAGTCTCCAAAGCAATTCAAGTCATTCAAAACTACGTCAATAGCCATCCAACAGTCCATAGTGACCCATCCATGACACATACAATCACCAGATGGGAGATACTCCCATAACATTTCGTAACAAGTAGCAAAACCTGAACATCAATGGCTACTAATCATGCGATTTATGTAGCACTAGTCAAGCACGTGCCATCAATACACAATGCATCTTCAAAAAAAACACCCTTCTCATGAGATACAAAAATAGTGCTAGAATTTTTTTAAACATTAGATATTTCACATGTTGTCTAGAACTCATAACATCTCTTTCGAAGGTGAACCACAACCTTTTTCATGCAATCCTAATTCTATACAGCTGACTGCATCTATCATGCAATTATGCAAAACTTACAAGTATCCCATTGCTAACTCTTAATCATGAATAGGATACACATTCTATCTGCCAAATACCTTCTACTGAACTCAATGTAGGAGAAAAATACAACACACAACCAAATTATTCATGTATGTAGATGACATCAAAAGTAAGCTAAGGTCAAAACCATCGCAAATTCTTTGGAATCCACTTGCACATAACCAATCTAGGTATCACCCAAATTACAAGTACTACCATACCCAAGAGTATTACCACAAAAGTACCTATAAAGCTCTATAATATCAAAGGGATTGATTGTCTTAATTACCATGCTGACACAAGCCACTACTAAATGGATCCAACTCCTTCAGATTACTCACGGCTCGCCTTCACGGCAATACTACTCTTCCCAAGTATACTATGGAACTCAATCAAAACTCATCTCAAGTGATCTCAACGTGAAACCTCATTGTCCTAAACCACATGAGCCGCTTATTCCCTCTTATACATCCAGTAGTACTTCAAATTGACATACTTGTTTTAAATAGGCCTTCTTTTAATCAGAGGCAGTTTCATTCGTCTATCAAACACTGTCTCATACAACTGATAATGATATAGAAATGGTCCACGTCTCTTTTGGAAACACACACAATCTGAATCTTTAGTTAAATACAAATCTAGAATTTCTTAGATATCACCTATTCAACTTTAATTCTTCATAACATTCTTGAGAGTCGCCCACTCTGTCCTAGTCCTATATACATAACCAATCATACCAAACGATTAGTGCTATGTTAGAATATGAATACTCCAAATAAAGTAGTGAATCCTTCCCCTTGCACCCTACCTACACCTAAGAATAATGAACAAGAGTCCTTCCACAACCTCCACATATAACTAAGGTGAATAACACACATCAAAAAAATTCTTGATCGAATAACCCTTGAAGTCATTCTCCTAAAATTATATCTTACCCGCCAATGTCTTTAGTCCATAATCCATAACAAAACACGACTAGGTGATCCAATCCCCGCTGGTAGACTCCCCTACTTAGCTCTAAGCCACAATAACATAACCTAATAACTCATGATGACTGCTCCTCTTTAACTGCCATGTTACCACACTGTTACTCAGTTGAATTCCTCTTAAGCTCATGCTGCACCAACCATCACGCATCCCGGATCATCAACCCAAATGCACACTCAACCTTATGATAGTGATTCCATCTTCCTCAAGCGACCCGAACCCATATCGTGGCACATGCATCCCATTGGGTAAAAAGTAGAAATCTTCACAGAAACCTCATAAGAAATGAAGCAACCTCCAACCATCTAACAGGATATAGCCCACCAGTGTGACCTCATATCAACATCTTTCCTTGACCCACCACAGTACAGTGCAGTGTAACCAATGACTCCTCCCAAGTCCTTTTATTCAACCAATAAACAACGAGAAGACCCTTCAACATATACCCACCACAGTAAAAGACAATGTAGCTCAAGCAACCCTTTTCGTCAAATGCAAACTCTCAAAATTTGTGAAGTCACCACCAATATGAAATGCCCTCAATAGTCAATAATGACATAAATAGGGTAAAAATTCCTCGAAATCCATGGCACCCCGCCACAAATCCTATAATCATACGCTCTCTCTTCCACATTAGTATAGCCAGCTTCCAAAGTAAACCACTCGATTTTTGAAGCTCATTCTCGACCTGCAAAAAATCAAACACCGTGCAATATGTCCAGTAATGTCCTTCCTCAAGGATTACATCCCTCGAACCATCAGCGTCATAAATAGAATTTTCGACCCGAATTCGCAACAAACCATTCACACTAAGTAGCACATCCTTAAAATTACGTCGCAACACTGTGTCCCTCAAGACAACCATCACACTAATGCTCCTTAATGTGCTCAAACAAGGATGACTGTGCAACAACACAAGTGAGAGCTCTAATAAGCTAAAAAATACCTAATCTCGCAAATCTATTAACCAGGGCCTAAACATCCGTAGCCCAAATGCCTCACCTCCGATGGAACAATTGCCAAGCCCCAAATTTTAAACCAGATAATTCTTCTCATGGCGTTGCTACGGAAGCAAGCTTAAGCAATCACCCTACAATTCTACATTCACACCGCGCTAAGGCTAATGCATGGATCATCATAATGCACTGTATAAGGCCCCAAACCGGTGGACGATACCAACATTGGGGCTGAAAAAGACGAAAAAGTGACAATAGTAGTCCGGCCTCATACACAAGGGAAAAATATCCTGCGTCACATCTGTATCATCATCAAAGCTTTTTAGTGCCCATCTGATATCGAGTAATCAAAATTGTGTACAATGAGTAAGAAACAACTGAAGATATAGGCTTCAAGTCGGGATAAAGTCGCACGATAAGGAATCAAGAAAGGAAAAGTTTCCGAAAGCCCTATAGCCTCTCGAAGATAAGTACACACATCTCTTTACCGGTATGCAAGACTCTACTAGGCCTGTTTATGACTCGTGTGACCTACATGAACCTAGTGCTCTGATGCCAAATTGTCACAACAAAAAGTTCTACCAGAGTTGTGATGGTGTCCATCCGCTTGCTAAGCAAGCCAACAACCAATGTGCATAAATAAACCTGAATAATAGTATTAAATAGTCTCCACTATGGAATTATATAAATAACTAATGTCAATTATGGTACAACTGAAAAACATTCCAAAATTTGGTATCATCGAGTATATGAGCTCTATACAATACTAAATACATAAACTAATAAAAAATACAACTACTGATCGAATTACTAAACAATAGTTAAAATAGATAGATGCGGGGGATTCAAGGACTGCAAACGGGACAACAATGTTAGCTTTGAAAATCAAACAAATCTGGATATAGCTTACTGGCAACAAACACGATCACCAACACCAAGATCAACACATGAAGAGCGCGGTGTTGTATGACTACAATCGACACTATTCACTCAATAAGTAGAAATCCCAACCTTGGGCTGAAATCATTGACGAGCTTGAAAAAGTCCATTGCTAACTTTCTACAGTCAACACCAACAATAACAATAGAATAATATCATATAGCAGAAAAATGACTTAAATAATAACATGCTCAACCCTAAAAGAATAAGAGGAGAAGTAGGCATCGTTCTCACATATAACCATCAAGGCATTTACTTTTCCGTAGAATTCACTTAGATAGGTATTTACCAATATAAAATTGTAATATCAAGCTTTAAACATCAAGTGAAGACATTGAATACAATTTCGCATGAGGAAAATTACAATTCTATGTTTGCATATCAGTTGTACATGTCGAATTGAGAATTATCACTCGTTAAATATCAAGTATACAAAATCTCAGCACATTCATAGTACCTGGAACAAGGTACCCCTCAATAATTGTCTCAACATTCTCATGGTACCTGGTAAGATTCCCATGGATGCTCAAACACACATACACATTCTCAGCACCTTAAGGTTTCCAGGCATAAGACCATCACTAAGAACATATAAGGTGACTGCACTCACAAGGCCCAAAGTAATATGGGTTATCACCTGACTCTGGAAGGGCGAACCCTTGTCCAAGCACTAATCGGATCAAAAGTCAACGATCACCATAACTAAGCCCAAGACGGGGCTAGCGCACATATCATCTCACTATCAATACCACTTTGCCCTATATGAAAATTGGCGCACGCACAACCAAAATATGAATATCAAGATGGCGTTATGACCAAAGTTCAATCATCAATTTGCTCAAGTCTGAAATGCTTACATTTCACAATACCAAAATCAAGATACAAGCAAGAAATATACCAATATTCCACAAATAAGAACACCAAGAACATGTGAATAACATATAAAAGTATACAGAGATATTGATACAACATACAAATATAATATAATGAATGAAAATAATGATTACGGCTAAGGCAAGTAGCTGACATGGCAAGAATAGCCATATACTTTCTCAACATGTAAGCATATATCCTAAGCATAATTTATAGTATGAATAATAGCCCTTGTAGTCACACAAATGAAGAAAATATGATATCAAATAAGCATGATAGCAAAATATGTCATATAATAACGTATACGCTATTGACATTGCATATACTTCACCCCCAACATATAACAAATATCATAATCAACAAGAAAAATACCTTCAATCCAAGTCTAGGCAAGATAATTACCTCATTCGGGCTAGTCTTCCATCTCGAATCGCGTCAAAACCATGATCTTACCCGCCATTCGTGCACATCCAAGCCAAACATCATCCAAGAAAGTCAACAATTCCATAGGAATCAATCTCAATCTATAAACTTTGATCTTTGAAAAAAATTTTAAGAGTCAACACGGGCTCACGTACCCGAAATTCAAAATCAATACTAAAATTCGAAGACCCATAACCTCCTGAGTCTTAATATATAATTTGTTTCCAAAATCGAGTCAAAATTGGTACTCAAATTTCAAAAATACAGTCCTTTAAAGTGTAGACGAAAACCTAAATTTACTTTCAATATTCCATGTTTTGGTGTAAAAAGTCATGGGTAATCAATAATGAAATGAAATCCAAGTGGAATTCACTTACCTCTAAGGTAGTAGTGACATTGATCTTCGAAATCTCCTCTTCTCAAAGTCTTGGGCTCAAACTATATGATATTATAGCTAAAATCCCAAAATAGAAACTTAAATACACTGCCCAATAGTACCTCCATGAGATCGCGACAAAGCCATTGCGATCGCGAATGCGGAAGCCAATATCCCCCAACTACAGAAACATAGAAGACTACATACGAACGCGAACCTCTGCTGATCGCTGAACCCCATCACTTCGGGAATAGGAAGACAAATGCACGAACACGATGAACATCACCCACAACACTTTGCGAACACGTGGACAAGACCGCGAATGCGATGAAAAAATTAACAGCACCGAAACATACCATATGGGATTGTATAGCTATTGTCGCAATCGCGAAGCTAATCAGTAAAGCACTATAAATAAGAAATGCAATCACAACCCAAAGTGGTCCGAAATAACCCCGAAACTCAAAAAAGTTCCATGGGATCCCGTCCAATAATACCAACAAGTATACATTTTCCAAGCTTGTCCATAGGCTCAAAAAACCTCAATGCACACCAAAACCAAGAATAAAATGTCAAGATCGTTCTCCTAACTTCCAAACATTCTAACTTTTTCGAACGTGTCTGAACCACACTTAAACGTTATGAACTACAATCAAACTTTGCACACAAGTTACAATTGAAAACATGAACCTGTTCCAAGTTCTTAAACCACAATCTGAACTTGATACCATCAAAATTCAACTTATGGTCAAACTTGTGAACTCTCCAATTTTTCTAATTGCCAACTTTTGACAAATAGAGCCAAAACCTTCTAAGAACCACCAAATTCAAATACCAACATATGCCCAAGTCCATAATCACCATACGAACCTGTTGAAATATTCAAATCCCGATTCCAAGGTCGTTTACTCAAAAATCAACATTGGTCAACTCTTCCAACTTAAAGCTTAAGATTTGAGAATTACTCTTGCAAATCAACTCTAAGTAAATCGAAAATTGAAACCAACCATACATGCACAACACAGTACATCATATGGACCTACTCAAAGTCTCCAATTGCAGATTGAAACGTTAAAGTTCAGAACAATCGATCGGGTCGTTACATCAGTGTGATCACATTAAAAAAGATAGAAGTAGCCAACATCCACTAGTATAAGCAACAACGTGGATACAGTTAGCTACCTCGTGTTTGCAGGTGACTCATTCAAATGGGTTGAGCTTGTTTGAGCGTACTCATGACCCCATATATGATTTGAGCTGGAGTGAGCATAATAAGGGCCTACCAACAGCTTTAGTAGTCCCCGTGGATGTTGCCAAATCTTCACATACGTAGAGCAAAATAACGTGTTCAGATGCGTTGAACGTAATTGACCATATTCAATGGACCATATATTGGTTTGGCTTGAGTGACAATAATCATGGCCCCATAATAGTTTTAGTAGCTCTCGTGCATTTCTTTCCATATCTTACGTACGTAGGGCCAAATAACGCATTCATATGGTTGAGCATGATTGAGCATACTCAATGGTCCCCTATATGAATTGAGCTTGAATAAGTATAATCATGACCCCACAATAGCTTTAGAAACCGCGAGTGTGCTGCTAGATCTTCACATATGCTTGCGTCACTATGTGCAATTATGTTTAGAAAAGTTATTTCTTTAAAATAAAACTCAGTTTATAGTTTTTAGTTTTAGTCATCAGATAAAAAATTATTTCGCTTCAGCTTTCAATTTTCAGTTCTAAATTCAATATTCAAAATCAGATTTAACTTTTAAATTATTCTATATTAGTTATATGAGTCGTCAAATTTACTTGTTGATTTATTATATTTATATATAATCCATGCTAATCTAGCCCTCTGCTTGGGAGTTGCCAACGAAACTTGCTACGTACCTTGGAGCTATTTAGCCCGTTTGGGACTGCCACGTCATGTGTCAAGAGTTCGTACGAGACGAGGTACATGGATAGAGGAAAAAATCCTAGATTTTTAGTGTGGGCTTTGTTGATTTCATCCCAGTGATAACACTCTTCTTATAGACTTTAATTTATTTAGACATTTATGCTATTTCAGGGGAATGCCCCGAAGTTATTGTATTCAACTTTCAGATATTAATGGCTCGTGATGTGAAAGTCGTCTAGTTTCTAAGATGTTTCGACCATCGATTTTATTTAGTTTAACATCTGAGATTTAGGAAGATTTTACTAGTTGATACTTAGAATATTGAGTTTAGCTTAAGACTTCATCAAGATAGTACAAGATTGACTCATAGACTTACTACAAGTTGAGCGTGCCAATCGCCTCACACCCCAATTTGGGGTGTGACAACTATATGTCCATATACTATATATTCCAATTAAATAATCAAGAAATTAAATTCATTTTGGAATAGGTGATTGCCTAATCTCTACTCCTCACATAATTTATGTACGGCCAGAACATGCTTGTCCTTCTTATGACTAATCAAGGATTGGATCATGATAGGTCATAGTTCAGCTTTGTGTTATATCGAGCCTCAGTACGAAGTTAGATTGTCTTATTTTAGATACCAACCAAGAATGAGACCAGCCAAGATCGAAACCAAGCAGAACAAAGATTAGCCGAGATCAATGGAAGTTTACCTAGTCAAGTTACGGTAAGCAGAAATATCCGTAATCGAGCAAGGATCACGGCCGGAATCTCAGCACGTATCAAGATAAGGCCGACTAATTAGCCAATCATGGGATCTCTTTTAGTGTATTTTGTATTGTGCCATAAGTAGGAATCCCCTACTATAAAAAGAGGGTCTAATAATTTGTAAAGACAACAAATTCACACAATACAAAGCAATATACTACTCATTTCTTTAAGCTCTCAATACTCTGTTACTTTGCTCAAATCTCAGTTTGCTCATTCTTTTGGTCCGAGGGTAACTTATCTCGAGTGCCAAAGTTGCTCATCTCATTTGGTTTGTTTTATTTTCCTTACAGCCAATTTCAATATTTGTTTACATATTTTTTCAATTTGTGCCAAGTGAAATCATGTGTCCTTAAAATCACATATAAATTCAATTGTTATCCGCTTTTAGGGTAAACAGTTTGACTCCCACCGAGGGGCTAAGGATAATAGTGATTTTCTGGTAATAACTTTCGTAACACACATTATTTTATACTTGTCCTTGTCAGTATCTTTGATTACATGAACATCATGTCGAATTCTCAAGCAACACCAACACACATACACAATGACCTTGTTTTCCACAGCGAGAACGACAACAGAGCCGACCCAGGGAATGAAGTGCCTCTAGTTGACCTTGATGGAGTCTCGTCCGTAGAATCGACGTCATTTCAAATGTTGCCATTAATGCAAATATGGCTGTCGATCCTGAGAATAGATTCTGTAGAGACGTTTGATATGCCGGTCAAAGTACACAGGTCGGCAAAGAAGGTGGGATCAGCCTTCAAGTGATATTCGAAATGTTGCAGGCTCAACAAGCGGCAATAACACAACTCCAAAACCAGAACCACCAAACGAGAAGGATCGAGCCCGAGCCATCACATGAAGTTATTCACAGGGCCGAATCAGTGTCAAAAAGAACAAAAAGAAATGAATCAGGGACCGAGCCTGCAATCATGAAGATGCTCGAGGAGCTGCCAAAGCGAGTTGAATCGGGGGAGAAGAAGATTGAAGGAAATGATAAGAAGGTGGAAACCTATAACTCCAAGGTTGATCAAATCCCGGGGCACCACCGATTTTTAAGGATTTGGATTAAAAGAAGTTCGTGCAAAAGCCCTTCCCCCCGAGTGCGGCACCTAAACCAATTCCCAAGAAGTTCCGCATGCCAGAAATTCCCAAATACAATGGAACGACCGACTCCAACGAGCACGTAACTTCTTACACATGTGCAATTAAGGGGAATGATTTGGAGGATAATGAGATTGAGTCTGTATTGTTGAAGAAATTCGGGGAGATCTTATCAAAGGGAGCGATGATATGGTACCATAATTTGCCACCCAACTCCATTGATTCTTTTTCCATGCTTGCATATTCCTTCGTTAAAGCACACGGAAAAGCTATAAAGGTCGATACTAGGAAGTCAGACATCTTCAAGGTAAAGTAGAAAGATAACGAGATTCTCAGAGAGTTTGTGTCTCGGTTCCAAATGGAATGTATGGACCTACCACTGGTTGCCGATAATTGGGCCATCAGGCCTTTCACTCGAGTATTAAATGGACGAACCTAAGTGGCTTAACAACAATTAAAGAAAAACATGATCGAATACCCAGTTGTCACCTAGGCCGATGTGCATAATTGGTATATGTCGAAGATTAGGGTCGAAGAAGAATAGATGGGGCCTCCTTCTAGGTCCATTTATCCCATCAGGCCCGTCGACAGAGTCAAAAGGGAAAATGATCGGGAACCGCGGTCAAACAGGGATCGTTACCAGCCATATAATGGAGATCGAAGAAACAACTGATCTGGACGCAACCCCATTCAAGGTGAAAGGAGAAATGATCGAGGTCAGAGCTCTCGAGGGCTCATGAGCAAGGATGGTTTCGAGGGGAATGTTGAGCCCATAGAAGCACCACGACTGTCAAAATATAACTCCAACGTTGATACATCAACTATCGTATCAGCCATCAAACACATCAAAGATACTAGATTGCCTCGACCTACACATACCAATCTAGCCAAGAGAAATCCCAATCAAATTCAAGTAACATGGAACCCATGGCCGTAGAACGGAAGATTGCAGATAGCCAAGGGAGGAAGTAGTCTGGTTGTTCAACAAGGGGCACCTTCGTGAATTCTTAAGCAATCAGGCCAAGAACCACTTCAGAAAAAGAGATTCAAATAGGCAGCATGAGCAAGAAGAACCATAACACGTAATCCGCATGATTGTTGAAGGGGTCGATACCCCTCAAGGACCAGTATTTAAACGCACCAAGGTATCGATAACAAGGGAGAAGCGAACTCAGGATTATGTACCAGAAGGAACATTGCCTTTCCTTGACGAGGATGCAGAGGGGATCATGCAACCCCATAACAACACACTGTAATATATATGTTTATGATTAAGACTCAAGTTAAACGTGTTTTTATTGATCCAGGTAGCTCGGCCAACATCACTCGATCGAAGGTCGTAGAACAGCTCGGGCTATAGGATCGGGTTGTGCGCGCGGCCCAAGTACTTAACGGCTTCAACATGGCATGTGAAACCACCAAAGGCGAGATAATTTTGACAGTGAACATGTCTAGTTCCATGTGATCTAGGATGATATGAGGTATAACGCCTTGTTCAGGAGGCTATGGATCTACAACATGAGGGTAGTACCCTCGACCCTTCACAAGGTTCTGAAGCTCCCGACACTAGAAGGAGTTAAAACGGTCTACGGGGAGCAACCCACCACTAAGGAAATGTCTGCAATGGACGAAGTGATGTCAATATCGGCACTCTCATCAGTAGAAGGGTCAGATACGAAAGGAAAATAGGAGGCCAAATAGCAACCACAAACACAAGCCTCGACCCAATCAGAGAAGCATGGGACTAACAAGGATCATGATTATGGGGTTCCTCGATCCTTCATAGTCTTCGATGATTCCGACGCCACCAAGTCAGCAGTTGGGGAGCTGGAACAAATCGTACTAACCGAACATCAGCCCGAACGAAAGGTATACCGAGGCACAGAACTAGCTCCCGAGCTTAGAGGAAAACTTACTCAATTCCTTAAAACTCACATGGATTGACTTTTTTAGCCCCATCTCGATATGACAGGGATTCCAACAGATATCACCACACATAAACTAAGCATGGATCCGAAGTTCCATCCGGTGAAGCAAAAAAGAAGACCCTATTCTGAGTTCAAACATGCATTCATCAAAGACGAGGTAATAAAACTTCTTAAAATAGGATTCATTCGGGAAGTAAAGTATCTTGTATGGTTAGCAAACGTAGTGGTATTCCCTAATAAGGGAAACAAACTTAGGATGTGTGTAGATTACAAAGATCTAAATGAAGCATGGCCCAAAATTCTTTTATTTTCCTAATACCGATCACATGATCCATGCCACGGCCAACCACAAGATCCTCAATTTTCTCGATGCCCATTCCGAGTAAAACAAAATATAGATGAACCCAGAAGATCGGGAAAAGACCTTGTTTATTACTAAGTACGACACCTACTGCTATAATGTAATGCCATTCTGATTAGAAAATGCTGGTGCAACTTATCAATGCTTAGTAAACCAGATGTGCGAAGAACAAATAGGAAAATCAATGTAGGTTTATATTGATGACATGCTAGTTAAGTCCCTATGAGCAGAGGACCATTTAAAGAATTTGAAGGAAACTTTCGGTATACAGAAGAAGTACAACCTGAAACTCAACCCAGAAAAATGTGCATTCGGGGTCGGCTGAGACAAGCTTTTCGGCTTCATGGTATCCAATTGAGGAATCGAGATCAACCCCGACAAAATTAAAGCTATCGAGGACATCACGAAAGTAGATAACGTAGAGGTCGTGCAGAGGTTAGCAGAGCGCATAGCTGCCCTAGGGCGATTCATCTTGAGGTACTCTGACAAGAGTCATCGATTCTTCTCGTTACTAAAGAAGAGGAACAACTTCACATGGACTTCAGAGTGCCAACAGGGCTTGGACGAGATAAAATTGTACTTATTGAGCCCGACGTTGCTTCACACGCTGAGGGCAGACGAAAAACCTAACTTGTATTTAGCAGTGTTGGAGATAGTGGTAAGTGGAGTCTTGGTTTGAGAAGAACAAGGTACGCAATTCCCTATCTATTATGTTAGTCGGACTTTAGGTGAGGCTGAAACTAGGTATCCACATCTAGAAAAATTGGCGCTCGCTTTGATAAGCGCCTCATGGAAACTAAAATCATACTGTCAATGTCATCGCATATGTGTTGTAACAACTTATCCATTTTGAAATATTTTGCACAACCCCGAACCTTCGGGACGGCTGGCCTAATGGGCCATAGAAATCAGCGTATATGATATTGAATATCGACTCCAAATAACCATCAAGTCCTAAATCTTGACAGACTTCATGTTTGACTTCACGACAGCCTTAGTACCTGATGTTTAAAGAGAAATATTAGTAAAATTGGGTATATCCTCAAGAATTCAGACCCTATTTACGGGCAATGCTTCGAACGCAAAGGGGTCCGGACTCGGCATCATGCTAAAACCACCCACAGGTAATGTAGTTAGACAATCTATTAGATTTGCAAAATTGACTAACAACGAGGTCGAATATGAGGCCATGATTGCAAGTCTCAAATTAGCTAAAGGCTTAGGAGTAGAGGTGATCGAGGCCAAATGCGACTCCCTCCTCGTGGTGAACCAGGTTAACGGAGCCTTTGAAGTTCGAGAAGAACGAATGCAAAGGTACCTGGATAAGCTACAGGTAACTCTACATCTATTCCAGGAATTGACTTTGCAACATGTACCTCGAAAATAGAATAGTCAGGCCAATTCCTTCACAAACCTAGGGTCGAAGACAACAAACTCAATTCAGGGGCTGTCGTACAACTCATGAGATCAGTGGTTGAAGAAGGCCATACCGATATAAACTCCACAAGCTTGACCCGGTGGAGAAATAAATACATAGAGTATTTGAAGAAAGAGAAGCTCCAATCAGAGCCAAAAGAATCGAGATCTCTGCGCATAAAGGCTGCAAGATTCACCTTGTCCGAAGATGGAACATTGTTCAGGAGGATGTTTAATGGTCCATTGGCGATATGTTTTGATACATGATATACCCGATATGTTATGCGGGAAGTCCACAAGGGCACTTGCAGAAATCATTCCGGTGTCGAATCATTGGTCCACAAAGTTATCAAAGTCGGATACTACTGGATCAACATGGAGAAAGATGAAAAAGAGTTTGTTCGAAAATGCGACAAGTGCCAAAGGCATGCACTAATGATTCATCAACCCGTGGAACTGCTCCACTCGGTCTTGTCCCCATGGCCATACATGAAATGGGGAATGGACATTGTTCGCCCTCTTCCATGGGCCCCATGTAAAGCTCAGTTTATTTTATTTATGACTTATTATTTATCAATGTGGGTTGAAGCGCAGGCTTTCGAGAAATTCTGGGAAAAGGAGGTCATAGACTTTATTTAGGATCACATCATATGTCGATTCGGGATTCGATGATCAAAAGATCAAAAGATCAAAAGAATCATATCATCACCTTATCATCCCAGTGGGAACGGACAAGTCGAATTAACAAACAAAACCATCATCCAAAATCATAAGAGGAGGCTAATCGATGCCAAAGGAAAGTGGAAAGAAATCCTACCCGAGGTTCTTTGGGCACAACTCATCGAAGTCTAGTACCATAGCTACCCCATTCTCATTGGTTTATCATGCCGAAGCTCTAATACCGATCGAGGTCAGAGAACCTAGTATCAGGTTTCGATATGCAATAAAGGAGTCAAATAACTAGGCCATGAATACGAGCCTAGAATCATTGGATGAATGCAACAGATCGAGAGATACTACAATCGAAAGGCCAATCTTTGGTATTTTTACGTTGGGGACTTAGTGCTAAGGAAAGTCACCCTCAATACTCAAAATCCGAACGAAGGAAAATTGGGTCCAAACTGGGAAGGACATACCAGATTCTTGAGGTCACCGAAAAAGGGTCCTACAAGCTCGGAACGATGAATGGGGAACAACTGCCGAGAAATTGGAACATATCACACCTAAAACAATACTACTACTAAGGTACGACCCCTTTCTATTTTAATTTTTGTTTTAGACTAACACTTGCAGGTGGTCAACTAGAATCAACAGTGGGTTTTTCAACGAATGGAATGAAGTCTTTAGGTCTGAAAGCACGTGTTGCACTCTTTTTCCCCTAGACCGGTTTTGTCCCAAATGTTTTTTTTTGGGAGGTTTTTAACGAGGCAACACTGAACTTTGATAACTTAGAATTATGCTCAATTATGAATCGGTATCAAAGATCAATTCAACAATATCCGAGGTTCTTCTGGAGGGGGGGGCTACCCTCGGATATACATTTTCTTCGAATATCATCTCTTGCGAGAAAACTATTTCATCAAAGGAGGGTCTCGATAGATAGGATTTATTGTAAGGGCCAAGCATTCAGAATGAACCGTGCCCACATAGATTGTTCGAGCCCTGACTTAAACATGTTCGCATGTATGACTATTTTAATCAAGAATAAAGAGAAGCACATTCCTTGCAAACATTCGATGTTTAATATTTTTTCCTCTTTACATCTCTTAAAAATCTTCGTACTATAACGAGGATAAGATAAATACTTAACCAAAACACGAACGATCGCTCGCTCATTCGGGGACTGTCGTTTAAAAAACCCAAATTATCCGGCCTCGGGGACAAAAGACCTAATAGGCAACTCCTCAATCTCTAAAGGCCATGGCCACCCCACTCAGGGACTATTATCTCAGGCAAGACCAGACAAAATGGGAAGTGAGCCCGATGGGCAGATCCCGAAATAAAAGGCTACGACCAATTTAACACGGCTCGGAGACGTCCGAAATCCGTAACGAAAGAAGCCTTCAAAAAAGAAAAAATTCTTTCATAACCGGTTCTAAAAATCCACCCTTGGTAAAGTGACAAATGTAAGACATCTTCAAGAAAAGCTTAGATAATATCGAGCCCCGAAAATTCGAATAAATTCAAGGGTTGTTCGAACCCTCGAACACGACCTTATCGCCTCATGCTAAGACATTTCAACCTTTGTGATTACAAGTAACAAAACAAAGGAAAAACTTAAGTGCCAAAAAGGAAAATAATGCCTTATATTTACTTAGAATGATTTTCTTTACAAGGGCCAAATCGTCCTAGAACAAAAAATTTACAACGGCCCTAAACGGCCTCAGAAAAAGTACGAAAGAAAAAAAAATACTAAGTCATATGAGGCTTGGTCTCCATCAGAGGCGGCATCTCCATCCTCAGGGTCTTCCCCACCTTCAAATTCACTTAGGCTATCGGAGTCATCCTCGGAGAAGGCTAGCTTTCGAGCTTGTTTTTCTTCTATTTGGCATTCTCGACCTCGGCCACGATGTCGAAGTCCTAGGCTTGAGTGTCATCGAGGGATTCCCTCCAAGCTTTCCATTCTGCATGATCTATCATGCTCATAGACTTGGACTGGATGGCCTCCTCATCAACTTTGAATTGGGCCACCTTTTAATCAGCTTTAATACCGGCGCGACCACCTCATATTTATCCACCTCGAGCGTGTTGGCGACTGAATCCAGCTGATACTGAAGTTCCTTTATCTTCTCGGCCTGCACCGAGTTTTTCTCTTTTGTATCTTGAAGTTGAGTCTCAACTGAATCCAATTGTGCTTGGATGGTCTCCTTCTTTTAGGCCAGATATCCATGTTTTTCTTGAATGCTTCAGCCTCGGCTTGTATCTCATCCACCTGCTTAGCGAGCCGTCCGATCAGCTCAAGCCTCTGCCGGATCTGCAGAATCAGATAGTTAGTCGTTATCTCTAACTCATCTTCATTATCATGAAGTATTAGCAATATTTGCTCGGCCATATCGGTGTACTCGTCCGAACCACAACCAAATTGTCCTGAAGCCTCTCACTAAAGAGCCTGTAGGTGTCACTTTTCTCGGTAAGGTCCCGAACCTCAACCTTGTGCTCCTCTCGAATTTTGAGGAAGGCTTCGTGGTGCAATGTCGAAGCCTACAAGTAATGAAGAAGATGTTAGAATGATTTATTATTCCAAGTATAAAAGAAATAAGAAATATACTCTCGATCACGAAAGAAACAGGAAAGTGACCCCCACAGCGTCCATCATGACTTGATCCTCCTCGGTCACCAAGCCTCTTAGATAGCTGGAAATCCCAATAGGGGGAGAGAAGACTCGAACATCCTCCGAGACAGTAAGCACTAGGTGCAGTCTGCAGCTTGGGTCAGCACTCGGAGCTGGGAATTGGTTCACAAGTCTCGAGCTCGATGAAGATCCAGTAGCGCCCGATGACGGTATTTTCTTTGGCACCGATAAGTCACAAAATTCTATGACATCCTCGAAAGAATCAGCTTCAGTCCCATCGAAGAAACCATGGATATCAATCCGGTGGCTATCCAACATGTTGGACTCTTGGATCATGGTATCCGAAATCTGGGGGGATTCCGAAATATCAACCATCCTGAGCTCATCCCTAGAAACCTCTTCCGTTGCTCGAATGCCTCGCCTCCTATCTCTTTCTCACCCATCTTAGCTGAGGATGGGGTGGCCTCTACTCTTTCTGATACAGGGACCTCGGCCGAAACTCCCTCATTCACTTCCTCCAGTTTCGAGGGCTTTTGTACCGAAGCAGTAGCCCGCGCACGAGCCACCAGCTTTGAGTTGTCTTCTTATTTTTATTCCTCTTCAGATTCATCCCTTAATCGGTGGATTGAGTATGAGGATATAACACCAACATTCACTTTGGGCCTACGAGGCTTCCTCACCGGTCTTTTCTTTTCCGAGCCCAGGGGACTTAGAGCCCTTTTTCTCCTTGACCAGCATTGGAGTTGATGGTTGGGGAAGGACTTCTTCGTCACCGGAAGTGGGTCTCATTGCAATATTCTTCCCCATACATTCAAAAGAAAAGGAGATAATCTAGTTTGAGAAAATGCCATGGTTTTGGGCCTCTCCCTGTAGATATAAACAATCCAAGACAACAATTTACCATGGTTTCGGGCCTCCCATCGACCATTTGATAACTCCATCCAAGCACATTCAGAGTTAGGCCTCACCAGGCCTTCAATCCATTGCTTCAATTTCTGACCGGGTCCGTCATCTAGGCCACAACTGCAACATCAAAACAGAGATAAGGAAAGATGGAAGGAAATGAAATGGCAAAGCAAGCGTTCTAGGTAGAAATACTTACGATTCATGTTCCACTTCTCTGAGAACAATATGTCTTCAGCAGGGATCAAGTCCGATGTCCTTATACTGATGAATATGCCCATCCAGCCTCGATCCTGAGACTCGTCGATGAGAACGGGGATCAGCTGGCCCAGAGGGCAAGATTAATCAGTCCCCCTCAATAGAGCCGAGGACTATAAAGGCGCATGAGGTGATCGAGGGTGAAAGGACATCCCTCGATCTTGCTTGTGAAGAAACGGAGGAGAATGACTATTCTCCAGAATGAAGGGTGGATTTGGCCTAGGGTGACATTGTATCTTTTGTAGAAGGCGACTATGATGGGGTCTAAGGGACTGAACATAAAGGGATAAGTATAAACACTTAGATACCACTCCATGTGGGTGGTGATCGATTCCTCAGGAGAAGGAACGACCACATCTTTGTTCAACAAAGTTGCACTCCTGATTTACATTTTTGAGGATGTCCTTTGTGATGTTGCATATATACCTCGACATCAGCTCGCATCGGCCCTTTACTGAGTGGGCACCCCGTCGGAACGAACTCCTAAGGGTGGAGCTCCGCCGTCGCCTCATCACTAGCGGGACGCGATGAAGAAGCAGCCTTTTTTGCGGCACAACTTTAGAAGTTTTAGCCATTTATGAACATTAAATAAAAGAGTAAGGATGATATATTGTCGATTAGAGTTAAAAAAAATTTTATATAGAAATTATAACGTAACGGGATTATTTAAAAGCAAGAGTAGAAAAGGCGTTGATTGTATAAGTTTGAATAAGAAAGGTTTGAGGTTTTTATACATTGAAGGCGAAGGTTAAGAACCGGTAGTGGCCGAGCAGCACCTGACAGGCGTTTAATGCCTTGGTAACTGGACTGACGGGACATTTCGTCGCTTACGTCATGCTCGAGCTCGTCACTGATGTCATCATTCACAGAGATGGAATTCATGAATTTATGTCGTTTCTCATGACCTTATTTCTGAGAAACGAGGGGACTATTCGTGTATGGTCAGAACGGGTATGTCCTTCTTATGGCTAATCGAGGATTGGATCATGATAGGCCACGGTTCAGCCTTGTGTTATATCGAGCCTCAGTACGAAGTTAGTGCTGAACTCTTAATTTAGAGACCGACCAAGGACGAGACTAGCCAAGATCGAGACCAAGTAGAATAGAGATCAATGGAGACCCATGGAATTTTACCTAGTCAAGTAACGGTAAGCAGAAATATCCGTAATCGAGCAAGGATGACGGTGAAAATCTCGGCACGTATCAAGATGAGGACGACTAAATAGCCAATCATGGGATCTCTTACCGTATTTAGAGTTGTACCATAAGTAGGACTCTCCTACTATATAAAAGGGGTCTAATCATTTGTAAAGGCATCAGATTCACGCAATACAAAGCAATATTCTACTCTATTCTTTAAGCTCTCAATATTGTGTTACTTTGTTCATATCTCATTTTGCTCATTTATTTGGTCCGAGGGTAACTTATCTCGAGGGCCAAAGCTGCGCATCTCATTTGGTTCGCTTTATTTTTCCTTACAGTCAATTTCAATATTAATTTACATATTTTCTCAGTTTGTGCCAAGTGAAATCACGTGTCCTTAAAACCACATATAAATTGTTATCTTTTGTTTTTCGGGTAAACATAATTAAATTACCTTAATGACTTTTTGAACAAGACTATTTCATTTAATGTCAAATATAGATGCGTATTAACATACATATATCAAGTGATTATTGTCGTTGTTAGTGGATCACTCGGATAATAAAAGCAATAATTCGTGGAAGTGGAATATTTAGTCGTTGCCTAAGTTCGTGCTGTCACCTAATTAAATTACACAATGACTTTTTCCTCTAAATTATTAACTGTTTACTAGTCAAATACACACACTACTCACACACATACTTATGATCTATATGTATATATGTATTCGGTTAAAATTGAGTGTGTCCGATTTTATAGGTTCGAGGAGTTGTCTCGAGAAAAAGCTTATAATGGACTAAGTCCGAGTTCGAATACATGAAGATCGAAGTACTCAAGCGAGTAATGGTAACAGAATGATGAGATATTAGCAACTGGTCGAAGATCACGTCGGGAATCACGAAGCAGATCGAATCAGGCGGTTATTGACGCCAATCATGGGATTTGTTTCCGTTTTTAGAATTGTACCTATTTTAGGATTCCTCTACCATATGAAGAGGAATCTCATTCATCTGTAAGCAGATTCCATTCACTGGAAATTAATATACTCGCTGCTCTCTATTTACTTATTACTAATTGATGTTCTTACTGTTTTACTACTTGATCTCGAGGCTATCCAGAATCTAGGTAGACATATTGCTACAATATTGGTTTGATTTATTTTAACCATTCAATTCATTTATTTAATTCGCCATTTATCAATTGGTATCGAATCAGATTACGTATCCTTAAAATCACAATACAAATTTAATTGTTACTCGAATTTCGAGGTAAACATTATATAACTATATGAGCTAGATGAGTTTATGTATTTTCATATGCATGTACAATGTCAGTAAAGTGTTAATTATTTTCTTCTTTTGATGCCCATAAAATAAAGTATTTATGTAGGAGTAATATATACGGGAGAGGAGAATTTTTTACACAATTACTCCCTCACCTAATTCCTTTTTTAGTCCATGTTAAAAAAATGACCTCGTTGGAAATTTTTTTATTTATACAATAATTTATTGCCACAAAAAAAATAAGTATTTTATTTTATATCACAAGTTAAAAAATGAACTCAATTTCTTCCATTTCTTATTTATTGGTAATGCTTGTTTGCTTATTTGCTGCATAAATCTGACACGTCAATACTTAATGGCAACGCTAGGCTGGGTATTTTTTAAGATTAAAATATGTGATTGTGACTAACAAAATAATTTGATTAATTAGTAACTTAGTTTTGTCAGCTAGCTGGCAATAGTAGTTTCTACTAATACTTTAATTTAGCTTAATCAAGAATCTTAAATGATTTCCAGATAGATTAAGCATATAAAACGTACACTGATCGTTTATTTATGGCTTAGGATTTGCATAGGGGTGTGCATTCGATTTATCGATTCGATTTTGACCCTTATCGATAATTACTTATCGATTATCGATTTGTACATATGCTTATCGTTATCGTTTCAATAAGGTTTCGATTTTTTCGATCTCGATTTATCAATTTTTGGGGCTTATCGATTACACCAATAAGAAAATTTGCGAAATTCCACCAATAAGAAAATTTGCTAGCTCTAAGCGATGTTGTCATGTTTAGTACCCTTACTTAATATATGTATACAATGTGTAAAACATGTATAAATAGTGGATAGCTAATAGAGATAGACGGCTAATCATTACTATATCATACCAAATGATACTACGATTAATTGATTTAATTCAGGCAGACTAATTATTCTTCAGCTCCTTACCTAACTGACCAAAAGAACTTCTACCAAATTACAATCAACTTACTGAGAGAACCCGTTTGGAGATAGAGAATTATCAGATCTGTGGAAGAAACCGAGAAAGGAGGAATTTTGAGTGAAGAAAATTTAAGGTTTCAGCAGTTCAGCTCTAAAGGGGCAGGAGGGTAGGGCCGTAGGGGAAAATCTTGAGGCAGAAGCAGCGTGAAGTCGTGAAGAGGAAAGAAAATAATAGGGTAGGNAAAAAATTCTTATCGATTTATCGATAAGCGAAGTGGACAAAATCGAAATCGAAATAATAACTCGATAAAAAAAATTTTCGAATCGAAATCGATAAATCGACAACAAATAATCGATTCAATTTATCGATAAACCGATTCGAATGCACACCCCTAGTCATTTGCATATGAAACCGGAATCTTAAGGGATAGATACCAAGCCGTATTCAAGTGGCCTTCATTATCATGTCTTGGAGCTACAAGACAGTCTGACAGCAGAAGCAAAATAAGGTAGCATATTTTACTGTTACACTTACCAATTATTGCATGCGTGTTCCTGGCAAAATTAAACCTAGGGACTGCACTACTATATTTTAAACTTGATTTTTTTCTGGAAGCATCTTCGTTTGTTTGCACTTCAATTAAAACCTTTCTTCTGCAATTACTTATGTTACCTTTTTAGCTTAATTAAGGAGAAGTAAGCTAAAATGAAAAACCCAATAAAATATTAATCGCTAGAGTGTAAATGTCCAAAGTACACGGATGAGAAAATAGATGTGCTGAAATTAGACATGAATGATATCTTATACACACAGATTTTGTCATTCCATTATTTATCATTCTAAGATTATGTCATATGTGGAGCTTCTTCCGAAAGGAAATTACGAAAATGGGGGTAACTTTTCTTTTAAAAGCTTCACAGATATGCAAATTCTTGAAAACACTAGACAAATTCTTTAAGATTTTCTCCATCATTTGTCACCACTAAAACTCCCGACTTACGAGATCATGATGGCGCCTAATACCCTTTGTTAGATGTAACGATCCGGCCGGTCGTTTTGAGAGTTATAGCCCCGATCCCCTATCTATTTATGCTATTGTGACTTGCTAGAAGGTTTCGTTTTGATTTTTGGAATGTTTTGGGACACTTAGTCCCTAAATGGAGGTTTAAGCCTTATGATTTGGACCATTGTCCTAACTGTGTGAAGACGACTCCGGAATAGAGTTCCGTCAGTTTCGCTAGCTCTGTTAGGTGATTTAGGACTTAGGGGCGTGTCCAGATTGTGTTTTGGAGGTCTGTAGCTCATTTTGGCTTGAAATGGCGAAAGTCGAAGTTTTGGAGATTTTGACCGGTTGTGGACTTTGTGATATTGAGGTCTGATTACAATTTCAGAAGTTGGAATAGGTCTGTAGGGTTGCTATGACCTGTGTAAAAAATTTGGGGTCAATTGGACGTGGTTTGATAGGTTTCGGCATCAGTTGTCGAATTTAGAAGTTTCAAGTTCTTTAAGTTTAAATCGGAGGATGATTCGTTATTTTAGCATTGTTTGAGGTGGTTTGAGGGCTCGACTAAGTTCAAATGGTGTTTAAGCATTAGTTGGTATGTTTGGTTGAGGTCCTGGGGGCCTCGGGTGTGTTTCGGGTGCTTACCAAATCAGAAGTTGGATTTGTGTTATTGTTGAAGTCTTCAGGCATCTGGTGTTTTTGCACCTGCGGTGGGGATACCACACGTGCGTAGAGTCAAGCGCAGAAGCGGAAAAGTTGAGAAGTGCCAGGGGTCTCATGTGAGAGGTGAATTCTGCATCTACGATGCCAGCATGTGCGATAGAGTGATCGTAGGAGCAGTGTAGGACCGCAGAAGCGGACATGGATCTGCAGGTGCGCACACGCAGGTGCGACCCTTTGATCGAACAAGAAACATTTGTGGACTTAAGCTATATCCGCACCTACGATAGTCTTTCTGCAGGTGCGGGACCGCATATGCGGTGGATCTCTCGCAGAAGAGAGATCAATGGCAGAAAAAGGTCTAAGTGCGAGGGTTTGATTTCATTCTCCATTTGTGGACCTAGAGAGGTCGGATTAAGGCGAAATTTTTAGGGATTTTAGAGGAATCTTGTGGGTAACGATTCTTAACTCCTTTATGGTTATACTCCACTAATCTATAGTTGATTTCATCATCTAATTAAGAAATTGGTTGAGAAATTTGGGGGAAAATGGTAGAAGTTCTTCAACTAAGATTTTTGTCTTTGATTGGGATTTTGACATCGGATTTGGATGAAGTTTTGTATGAGTGAACTCGTGAGTGAATGAGTGTTAATATTTTATGACTTTTACCCGATTCCGATATGTGGGCCCAGGAGAGACCTTTTGGGGCGATTTTCCAATTTCTTGGTTTAGCCTTGATTTCATTAGTTAGATTAGTTCCTTGTAGATATATTTATGATATGTAACTGATTTTAGCTATACTTGGGCCATTTGAAGTCGGATATTCGTGGAAAGAGCATTGTTACAGATTGATTGAGCTTGGTTCGAGGCAAGTGGCTTGCCTAACCTTGTGTAGGAAAATTTTCCTTAGAATTTTATATTGTTTTGATATGTGAGTGTCATGTATGTGAGGTAACGAGTACGCACAGGGGCTAATTATTGTAAAAACTTGATTTCTGATAAGTAATAACCTATTTTCCTTCTTATTTGAGTCATATCAACATGTATAGTGTCCTATTAGATTAGAATATTATGTCTACTTGCCTTAATTGTTTATTTGAAGTCTGTGCAGCATGTTTAATGAATTTCCTGCTTTTCCTTGATTTGTACTTAGACTAAATTGTAGGATTTCGTGTTTTAGCTGTTAACTTCTATTATTTGAGCGGTGTATTTACTTTTGGGACTACATAATAGTATTTCGATAGATCCCCCTGCATATTTACTTTGGGACTACGTAACGGTTATCACACCTCCTTTTTCCACTACCCCGAGTTAATGGAGGGGTAATAAGGGAGTTTTTTCACTTTAAGTGACATTATTTGATTTTGGGACTTATTATTATTTCAGAGTCGCCACCCAGATTTTTGACGATGCTCCGGGACACCGTTTTGTTTTAAAATCCCAAACCGAGGAAATTTGACTCTGTTTTGATTTGTCTGCGACTAGAAATCCGAGTAATGAATTCTGTTAACCCGGGAGAAGGTGTTAGGCATTCTCGAGTTCCGTGGTTCTAGCACGATCGCTTAACTATTAATACTTGGCCTAAATTATCTGATTATTTACGTGTTTTATCCTATTGTGCATTTAGCCTTTTTACTTTTAACCGCTTTTAGTTTATGGATTTATCTTGAAACAGGTTACGATGGCGTGCACTTATTTGTTTTTGGACACATTACAACTGCGCCGCATGAAATGCACCCGCAATTACAACGTGTAATTTTTATTATAATTTGAAGTTGAAGATGGGGACATGAGTTGTCGCACCCGAGTGTAGATTACGTAGTCAAGACTATGGTCGTGACGGTTTTATAGTGCCTATTTGAGGCGATGTTTGATTATTCTTTATGTTTTATATTTGAAGGTGCATTTTAGTTTTAAGATCAATTAGGACATTTATGGATTTATCTTAGACAATTCACGATGGCGTGCACTTTTTGTTTTTGAACACATCACAACCGCGTCACAAGAAATGCACCCGCGATTGCTATGTGTGATTTTATTATTATTTGAAGTTAGGGTCGGGGGCATGAGTTGCCACACCCGAGTTGAGGATTATGTACCATGGCATGCCGCGAGATCCGTACCCATAGCCGTGATGATTTGTTAATTGTGTTCAAAATAAAACACAATGTTCAAATTATTTCCTAAAGTATTTTGAAATAAAACACAATGTTCAAATTATTTCCTAAAGTATTTTGAGATTATTGTAAGCCAAGAGCTTATGAATATAATTGTGACATATGGATAAGCCTGAAACTACTCCAAATATAATCAAATATTTCCTAAAATCCTGCAAATCTCACTTATGTCACAATAAATAAACTAACACAAATGCTAACTAGCACTAAAAGTAATGTAACTTAATATCACTGAAAAAAATACAAAGATAATACATGAAACACTTTAAACATTAAACAAACAAACTTTCCATGAAACAGTTGGCCATTAAATCCATATGTGTTCAAGCTTTTCATTCCATATGATCAAGGCATATCGTATTATGCACCTTCTTCTTTTTTCTTGTATTTCATATACATAATCATTCATAACGGCCAACGAAATCAGTAACTACATATTCATGACTTAAAGAGCTATTCATCATTGAAGGCCTTAATCTTGTTGTAAGTGTTAACAAAGAACTTGTTTGTTTCGTTGTTTCTGATAATATCCTTGCTAATTAACAAGTCTAATTATGTGCTATTTATTTTTTGCACAAATCCTCAAAAGTGAAATCACTTCTAGTTAACATTATGATATATTTTCCATTAAAGACAACCTTGAGTTGAAATGAAAACTGCTGATTTTTTGAAAGAAAGAGCAGCACAGAGATAGGCATATGATAAATCAGCACCTTAAAGCCATCACAGAAAACTTGCTCAAATACTTCTAAAATTAGATAAACCTATAAGTCTAGGGGGAATAATAATACGTAACCCAAACAGATATACACACTTCCGACGTCAAAATCATCCAACTCAAAATTGCAACCTAATGGTGCCATTAACAGACCAAGCAAACGATTGAGACCAAATCAAAATTACCCTTACTCATTTTAATCAAACATTTAACATATGGGATTCAAAGAGATAATACTCTTAAATCTTGAATCCTTTTCCAGTAATTTAAAATCTCAGTATTCACCCACTATACAAATCAATGTTCAAATGAAATCAAACATAATTAATGGGCCATTTCAGCTTAACTTTCAACTTGAGCAAATAAATGAATTCGGATATCAAAGAGAAAACAGATAGGGATGAATCTATAGACTAGCACTCTCAATACACAAAATCTGCCCATAAATATAACAAGAACAAATCAAAACCTCAAGTTCATATTTGATAAAGATCTCAAATGAATGATTACATACCTATTAGCAGAAAACGGCAGAACAACACATTAACCAGCCGAAACAAAAAGGTGAAAAGTAACGCCTGATGAAGCTTAGCGAAACAGGGAAGGCACAACAACGATTCACGGCCAGAATCGACTCAATCAATTTCTTGGCTAGCCTATGTATTTATTTTATCTAATGATGGACTAGTGCAACTAATTAATTAATTAACCTACGAATGCAATTTTGATCTTTAGAAGATGAATTTAATAATGTAACTAAATCCTAAAAATGCAGTTAAACCTAAAATGGCACAAAATGAAAATGTGAAAACTTTTTATGATTTTTTTATAATTTTAAAATATTAAACCTACATGAAATGCAACTAAATAGAGAAAAACTCCTAAAATTCATAAAAATTATTTTTGGATAATTTTTAGGAGGAATTTCCAAGCGGGACAAAAATTGGATGTTCACAGTTTCCCCTCTTTGCTCGAGAACATGAAGAGTTTTCGGGCAAAGATAAAGTGAGCAACTACGAGCAATTTTTGCCCGTTTGGTACTCCATTTGGAAGAATTTTGAAAAAGTTCGACCGAACCTTGCTTCAGAGGTTGCCTACATATCCTTGGAATAAAGGAATCGGGTCGGTGTAGTTCTGGAAGTTTTGGTATCTGGGACTACCGGGAAGATGTGATTTCACTGTTGTTGCTTCTTCTTACTGCTTACTGAGCTCCTTATTACACAAAATCAAAATGAAAAAGAATAAACTAGCCTATCAGGTACGAGTTACAAAATTCCTATCTACAAGTCTTCTGAAACTTGATCTTGAGTCTTGGTTGTTTCTTCACGCAGACTCTAATCTGAATCTTGATGCTTGTTAGTTGTATGTGCTGGTTCAATCTTCTTCAGTTTTTCGGATCAAGAAGGGGCATGCATAACTTGTAACTTCAATTTATCTTGAGCAACCTACATCGTTTTCACTTCTGCACCTTGGGTTTGGTCTTATTTTTTTCTTCTTTTCTTTTATTCTAGATCGGAACTTCTTCTTTTGGTCGTCTCGAATCCATTGTCTTAAATTGCAATCTGCGCAAAATCAAGAACAAACGAACGAAATTTTCTGCCCTAGTTTTCACTAGGAAAATTTCGTGAGTTATTGTAATAAAATCTATGATACTTTATTATTGAAAGCAATGAAAGGCCGGGAATTGTGCACCCGGAGTTATTGTAGACTAGGGAGTGGATACCCTATGCCTAAAGGTAAAATCGACTAGGGAGTGGAGACCCTATGTTGGAAAGAAAATTGACAGGTTATGCTGTCGTCAAGAAAAAGATCACCATGTTATGCCGGTGTCTGGGAAAGGATCAACGGGCTATGCCATTATCAAGAAAGAGATCACTAGGTTATGCTGGTGTCTGGGAAAAGGTCCAGGTTATTCCATTGCCTGGGAAAAAGAGATCATTGGGTTATGCCAGTGTGAGGGAATAATCAACAGGTTATGCTGTTGTCAGGAAGAGATCATCAAGTTATGTCGGTGTCTGCTAGGGAGTGGGACCCTATGCTGGAAAGAAGACTAGGGACTGGAGACCCTATGACTACAGTAAAATCAACAAGGGATTTGAGACCCTATGTTGGAATAGCGACTAGGGAGTGGAGAACCTATGTCTAAAAATAAAATCAACTAGGGATTGGAGACCTTATGTTGGAAAGACTATTGAATCAACATATCTGAACCGCCTATGTGGGTCCCATAGAGAGCTGTTTGGCGCAGTCTCGCTAAAATGCGAATATCTCTCTACTCATGCGTCGTATATACAAAAAATTTAATGAGTTAGGAACTAGACTCATATATATTCAATTTGGTATGTAGATAATCCAATAATTTCAAGTATATTGGGATACAAGCTCAGTTACATTTGACCTAAGTTTAGCACATTTTGAATGTAACTTGTGATGATCTTTGCCAACATTTGTTCCACAACTTGCTTAACTTCAAAATGTAACACGCGACTATCATAGGAATTAAATAAGTCATAACATAACCTCTTTATCATGTTAAGCACCATAGTCTCACCCCAAAAGTTCATGTTATAACATTCCAGACATGTCGACTTTCGACGAAACCCTATTTTCTTCAATTCATTTAGCATCTAAGCTTTCCAACCCTCCTGGTAACATCATTCCCCCCTTTGGAACATTCATCCTTGAATATTGACTGGTGCACTTATCCGTGTCTTAAAAAATAGCTTTACGAATACTTTAATGTTGTCTTTGCCATATAGGGAGCTGTTTGGTAAATAAATCCAAAGGCTAGGGCATACCCCCATTTAGGCCTCTTTCTCACACCACGACTTATGGTCCAAATTATTCCAATCTCGTAGTTGTTTCCACATTATGTTATGCATCCTCTATGATTCTGACCTTGTATGTGCGCCTATGCGACTCTTCTCTCCTTTTTCCTCCAACGTTTAGCCAATCTCTAGACCTCACTTTGTGAACCTATACAGAATTCGACAAGCTATCCCTCTGGCATCTATAGGTATACTGAAGTTCTTCACTCGGTACTTTGTCGAACTTACGACTATTGATATATGTTGTTTCATAGCTTTGGTTATCTATCCTTATGGCTTTACTACATCTAGGTGGGTCATACTATACCATAACACTTACTTCAATTTATTATTGCCGAGATTTTCAACCCAACTATAGGTTATGTTGTCGCTGCTTATCCTATATGTATAAATCTAAGTCTTTTAGTTCTTCCTCATTACTGTTCGTCGTAAGAATGACAAGCTAATATCATCTTACACTTTGGAACTTTTCATCCATCTATTGTTGATTCACCTTAATGTTGCTCTAAAATATACCACTGATAACTTGAAACTGTTGATGTTAATATATTGTCACTAGGGCTCACGTCTTATCGAGTAACATCTGAAGTGATTTTCCCGATCCAGTTAGGGACGATACTATACTACAATAATTGTATTTCATAGCATCCCAATGTGATTCATCCTATGTGGGGATGGGGTATTCTAATCCTATTTCATCCATGAAATCCCTTTTTCTTTAAATCATTACTCAATAAAAGGCCTAAAGGTCATCCTCTTATCTATCAAACTTACACCCTTATTGTACTACCAAGGCACCATTTCATATCTTCTAATTTTTCCTTGTCTTATACTTCCCTAAGTTCATTTAGGATGTATCAAGCATTCTACAGCTTATGGAAACCATCACTGATGGGTTTAATCGTGAGGACATACCTATTATCGTTACCTTCATGCTAACCTTCTCTTATCCTTACTCCTATCTACTAAAAACCTTATCACTCTACGATACTTGAGCTAGCTACCTACACATATCTGTATATACTACTCGTAACCTTTCTTTAACTTGCTAGCACCATATTTTTCCTTTCAAGCCTTCTCAATTGTCTTTAAATATAAACAATTATTTTTCATGGTCGTTATGCCACTTGCTGCATGGATACTTTGTTTATCTTAGTGCCCACGGATACTGGAATTCCCTCTAACTCATATGATCTCAAATATTCTTTTTTCATTAGTCACGATAGGTTCCACTTACTTATGTATTTTATACAGTATTTAGTGAGACAATTGTTGTAAGGCCATTTCTTATTCAATACTATTCTTAGGTTGAAGTCTTCTTCCTTATTTTCTCAGCTAGTCTTTCGTTGAACTACTTAGTGGACACCCTCCGACTCTTGTAAAGCTGCGAGCTTATTACATTATATACCCAAAGGAATTTTTGATGTTCTTACTCACCTATAATTATCCTTAGTTACTTACATCCGCGCCCTTGTTTCCGTAGGGTTGCTTATGAAGTGAAAGTTGACTATATCCCTAGTGGAACTTTCTTTTATTTTCGTAACACTTATACGGTACCTTTAACTACCCAAACTCCTATCTGAATATTACTCAAGGATCACAATGTCATAATATCTGCGAGACTGAATTCCCTATGTTGGGTTTCACTACGTTTATCCCGCATGATCTGTTGATCAATCTATGACCTATTGTTTAGCTATAAATAGCCTCTTCCTGAATCAACTACAGACTACTCCTTGGTACATTCTCATATTTATATTATGCGTAACCCCTCTTTGGTTATTTTTTGTTTTTGGTCTTAACTTACCCTCTCACTAGCTCCTTATGTATCGAGTGTCCATTCACGCTTATTTACCAATTAACATCCTTGTCGGGAACCCTTAGTGCCTCTTACCAATTAACATACCGACTATTATCAAATCCTTTTGTCCGTAATTCATGTTCAATTTATCTTTTCACCAGCCCATACTAATTTCTATTACTCTGAGGGTCTAGCTCTTCCTTCTGGTAATCACGTCTGAGTCACCAACTCATTTCTCGAAATGAGAATATGGATTTATTGCTTATACTCTTGTATTGTCTCAAGTCATGTCTCCTCTCGTCTTTTCCTTCACTTGACTATAGACTCTGCCGTTTTGTCATATTTTGATTTACCGTTATCACCCATTTATCACATCTTACTCATAATGTTTCATTTACTCTCTTATTATTCTCTTGCTAATATTTTTGTCTATTACCTTAGTATGAAGACTTCAACAAAACATTCTTTCAATTTTAGATCCCCCTACTTCATCTCATTGGCTCTTCGGGACGCCTCACATTTTCCTTTTTTTGTTCCTAGGGGCTCGAGTTATACTAAGGTAAATATTTATCCCTTCTAGGATCCCACTGCCTATCTTCTTAAATTTTTGAATATTATAGTATTCATATCTTACTGTACTTTTCTAGAGTTCACCATATGGGTCTCCCACAAGGAGATCTATTACCACATTTTTACTATCCTTTGGAAATGTTAGCTAATGATAACAATCAATCCACAATTTTGGGTTACTCTAACCCCAATGGGATCCTGATATCACATCCTTCTCTTAAACTATATATGTTAGCCCCCATATTTCATAACTGAGATGGTTGTAGATAATTGTACATATCTCTATTATTGTTAAAGGTAACTCATAATACTCATATTTCTTTGACTCAATTGTAAATACTGATAATCTTCACTAACTGGGTACCTCGTACCTGTCTTCACCTTGTTTCTTGTACTTGTTGAAACTTGTACATACCTTTTGATACTCTTATTTCTTTTTACCATATAGGTGGATAAATATTCATGCCTTAGGACTCCTTATCATGAATCTTACACATATTAAACACACACAATCTTTTGAAGACCTCATATTTACTCATCATAAGCATGATGAATAATTGAGTTCCTTTGACTTATTTCTTCCACGACCACATTCAATCTCTTACCAACTGCCTTTGTGGATGTAGGTATTGTTGTATTATAAATAAAGTAGAATTTAGGAGTTTGAATTCTTACAACTGAGCTCTACCAAACGATCTAGAGTAAGAAGAAAGAGTGACAATCCTACCATGTAGCCTCCTTCTTATAAGTGTGGTGCATAACATATAGATAAACATGACTCTACTAGACACAGCTCGTAGACTCCCTAGGATAGAACTGCACTAATACAACTTCTGTCATAACCCAAACCGAAAGGCCACGATGGGTACCATGTACCTTACTCAACCAAGTACCAACGTACCATATATTTCATATCGTATTATCATGGGTAAATTGGCCAAAACGGCCGTCATGAGATAATCAAAATAAAATATAAGTGCATACTAGACATAGGATGACCCAACATTATATAGAAACTTATACACGTGGCATACGGGCCTATAAGGCCGACATGATCATTTGTACACTCAAAATATAGGCCGACAAGTCCATAAAAGTATCCATATACATGACATCTTTCTAAAAGCCTCTAAGAGTATGTAAATGTCAAAAAGCTCGGGACAAGGCCCCGCCATACCAATCAATACATGTACCAATCATACTGGCCAAATAGGTAACTCTGGAGCAAGTGGAGTGCAACAACACCTTCCACTGAGCTGATAGCCTACTAGCAGGACTGGCAACCTGTTTATCGGGACCTACGGGCATGAAACACAGCATCCTAGGAAAAAGGGACGTTAATACGAATAAAGTACAGAGTATGTGAAGCAGGAAAGCATAAATAAGAACAGTAATGTAAAGTGAGATAGAGGAGATACAACCTGTAGCAACTGAGCGCCTATGAGGGATACTGATATGAAATGCATGATACATATATATACATAAACTTTTAAAAACATTCTCCCTTGTGGGCATAATCATCATCATCATATCGTACCCGGCCTCGAAGAGGACTCAGTAAAAACATACCCATACATCATAAAGCTCGGTATAATCGTACCCGGCCACGTGGAGCTCGGTAAACACAACTGATTAATGGTTGCATAATGGGTATCATACCCAACTGACTATAGCACGGCTTGGTAGAGTAAAATAGATACTATATATAATGCATGCTAGACCCATGGAATCAGGTTCTAAAACTTTTGGGGTGACTTAAGGTCGTTGAACCTTCGACTAAAATTATAGACATCCATACCCTCAATATGAACCTCAGTAGGATTCAATGATAATACATACTTGATTAGAATAACTTTATAAAGAAAGAACAACATGGACAACCTTAGTTTCTAGGAGTAGATCCGTTATGAATTAGAGTATCATTTATGTTCATTTCACTATAGATCATTCCAAAAGAAAGAAGTAAGTGCCTTAACATACCTTAACCAAGTTGAGTCCTTAATACCTTCCAAGCAAATCATCAAACAAGTCATCTCAATCTATCATAGCACAAGGAGATTCAAAATCAATGTTGAGCAAAGGCTAAGTCTGTAACTTAAGCTAGTAGTTCATTTACGTAAATTCGGGCAGCATCTCTCTTGTAAAATGGGCCTTGTCAAATACCATATACCAACAACAACAGCCAGGGAAATCCAGTAACATATAAATATCAATAACAAGACACCAAATAACAATAACAAGTCACAACTACTTCACGACGAGCGGCAAGCTCCAATTGGAATCTGTATAACCCATATCACCCCTTATAGACTTCTCACATTAACTTAAAAGAATCATTAACATGATAATTAAGTATTTCATCAATGATTCGATCCTTATACCATATATCTATAACAAAGAAAACCATCCACAACTCCAACCAACATACAAGCAAGATTAATAGTAGGCTGTTATACTAACCTTAGGCAGTAGACGCAACTTCAAATTTCAGCCAAACACAGCCCACAGCTATCCTCAATGACAACACAACCTCAAAGAGGTGTTGTTCTTCACTATAACTAAATTTTTATGTTGAAATACGGTGTAATCCATTTGCAAGACTTAAAATAACCTAGGGTTGATATGAAAACCATGGGAGAGTATTTTACAGAACATAAAAAACTTAAAACAACCTCCCATAGGATCTAGAACCACCCAAAAATAACAACAAGAAGAATAAGAAACTTACTAGCGCTACAGGATTCCCGACACTTGATTTGTGTTGTTTGCCCTTTGTTTGGGTCTTGGATCATGAGAGAACCTTGAGAGAGTGTTTTTAGGTGTCTAGGGTCTGAAGATATTGAAACTGAACGAGTCAAAACGGGGTTGATGAGTCTTATACATATCAACATATCTAAACCGCTTATGTGGGTCCCGTAGAGAGCTTCTTGGCGCAGTCTCGCGAAAATGCGAACATCTCTATACTACAGCGTCATATATATGAAAGATTTAATGATTTGGAAACTAGAATCATAGATCTTCAATTTGGTAGGTATAGAATCCAATAATTTAAAGTATATTGGGATAAAAGCTCGGTTACATTTGACCTAATTTTCAGTACATTATGAATGTAACTTGTGATGATCTTTGCCAACTTTTGTTCCACAACATTCTTCAATTAAAAATGTAACACACAACTATCATAAGAATAAAGTAAGTCATAACATAACCTATTTATCATGTTAAACACCCTAGCCTCACCCTAAAAGTTCATGTTATAACATTCCAGACATGTCGACTTTTGACGAAACCCTATTTTCTTCAATTCGTTTTGTATTTAAGCTTTCCAACCCTCCTGGTAATTGTTATTCACGATATTAAATATTTGTAACCTCCAAGGTAACATTATTAACTTACTTTATATAATTTAAGGATTATCTCAGTTCTGAGCATAAATCAATTGTCTTACGACGTACTCTCATGTAGGAAAATATGGGGTGTAACAATCTCGGGAGACACCCTGTTGTTATTTCTGTGTAATGAGCTGTTACCTTTATACGATTTCATTCTTGTTAAATTTTGGTCTTTGTTTTATTGTGGTATTTCACTCTACCTTGTTTTTAGTATATATATATATATATATATATATATATATATATATATATATATATATATATATATATATATATATATATATATATATATATATATATATATATATATATATATATATATATATATATATATATATATATATATATACTAGTAAGGCCCTAACCTGATCTCGTCACTACTCGACCGAGGTTAGGGTTGGCACTTACTGGGTACCGTTGTGGTATACTCACGCCCTTTCTTGCACATGTTTTCCATTTTCAGATCCAAGTTCCTCCCATTGCAGGTGCAAAAACACCAGATGTCTGAAGACTTCATCAACAACACAAATCCAACTTCTGATGCGGTAAGCACCCGAAACACACCCGAGGCCCCGGGACCTCAACCAAACATACCAAACAGTCCTAAAAATTCATACAAACTTAGTCGAGCCCTTAATCCACCTCAAATAACCCTAAAATCATGAATATACTCCGATTCAAACTTAAAGAACTTGAAACTTATAAATTTGACAAACGATGCCGAAACATATCAAACCATGTCTGTTGACCCCAAAATTTTCACACAGGTCATATTCAACCCTATGGACCTACTCCAACTTTCGGAATCGGAATCCGACTGCGATATCAAAAAGTCCACTACCGGTCAAAAATCTCCAAAACTTTGACATTCGCCATTTCAAGCCTAAATGAGCTACAGTCTCCAAAACACAATCCGGACAAGCCCTTAAGTCAACTGTAGGAACTCCATTCCGAAGTCGTCTGCACACAGTTCTGACTACGGTCCAAATCATAAGGCTTAAACCTCCATTTAGGGACTAAGTGTCCCAAAACACTCCAAAAACCAAAACGAAACCTCTCGACAAGTCACAATAGCAGAAATAGATATGGGGGAAGTAGTTTATAGGGGATCGGGACTATAACTCTCAAATCGAACGGCCGGGTCGTTACATCCTCCCCCTCTTAAAACAATCGATTGTCCTCGAACAAGTATAGAGACATACCTGAAGCTGTGAAAATATGAGGATAACCACTGCGCATATCCTACTCGGTCTCCTAAGTCGTCTCCTCAATCGGATGATCCCTCCCGTAAACCTTTACTGAAGAAATGTTCTTTGACCTTAGCTTTTTGACATGCCTGTCAAAAATAGCCACTGTCTCCTGACCATAAGATAGATCCTTGTCCAACTGGACTGAGCTAAAATTCAATACATGAGTCAGATCACCGTGATACTTCCGGGGCATAGAAACGTGGACTACCGAATGAACTCCTGCTAGGCTGGGAGGTAAGTCAACCTCATAAGCAACCTCCCCAACACACCGCAATACTGCAAAAGGACCAATGTACCCCGGTCTTAGCTTTCCCTTCTTCCTGAACCTCATAACGCCCTTCATAGGTGATAACCTAAGCAAGACCCACTCTCCAACCAAGAATGCTACATCGCGAACCTTCCGGTACGCATAACTCTTATGTCTGGATTGGGCTGTGTGAAGTCGATCCTGAATCACCTTCACCTAATCCAGGCATCCTGGACCAAGTTTGTACCCAATAATCTGGCCTCACCCGGCTCGAACAAACCCACTGGGGACCGACACCGCTAACCATATAGAGCCTCAAACAGTGACATCTAGATGCTCGATTGATAACTGTTATGCTAGGCAAACTCCGCAAGTGGCAAGATCTGATCCCATGACCACCGAAACTCCATCATAGATGCACGCATCATATCCTCTAATATCTGAATAGTGCGCTCCAACTGTCCGTCCATCTGAGGGTGAAGTGATGTGCTCAGCTCCATTCAAGTACCCAAATCATGTTGTACGACCCTCCAGAATCCTTATGTAAACTGTACCCCGATCAGAGATGATAGATACCGGTACGCCATGAAGATTGACGATTTCATAGATGTAGATTCAAGCCACCTGCTCGGATGAATATGTAGTCATCATAGGAATGAAATGAGATGACTTGGTCAGCCTATCTACAATCACCCAAACCGTATCAAACCTCCGTTGAGTCCGTGGGAGTACAACAACGTAGTTATCCGCTCCCACTTCCACTCCGGAATCTTAACTTCTGAGGCAACCCCCAGGTGGTACAAAATGGTGATGCAATAGTCCTTAAGTAGCTCCAACCACCTCCGTTGACGTATGTTAAGATCCCTTTGCTTGAACTAATGCTGCAAACTTTGATGATCTGTGTAAATCTCACAAGGAAAACCATACAAATAGTGCCTCCAAATCTTCAGGGCACGAACAATAGCTGCTAACTCAAGGTCGTGGACATGATAGT
Organism: Nicotiana paniculata; assembly: GCA_005239505.1. NCBI lineage: Eukaryota > Viridiplantae > Streptophyta > Magnoliopsida > Solanales > Solanaceae > Nicotiana > Nicotiana paniculata. Next base: position 49,328 of record ML331668.1, read on the forward strand.
TTTTTTCATGCACCTTCAACTGTCTGGACACGTAGGCAATCACCATACCATCCTGCATCAACACCGCGCCAAGACCAATTTATTAAATACAATTGGTTGATATAAATTAAACGGTGTGAATACAAATCAGAAGGTGACTCTGAATCCTTCGAATGCAACAACAGTTTACCTTGAGTCTATGCAACCACAATCCACATAGCTAGCTAATGATCAACTGACTTGGAAATACCTGGATCTTCACAAAAATAAGCAGAAGCGTAGTATGAGTACACCACGACGGTACCCAGTATGTATTAAGACTAACCTCAGTGGAGTAGTGACTAGGAACAGTCGAGACTCGTACTAGACTAAATAACCTGAACGAGTATAAGTATATGAAACAACAGAGTATGATATCTACATAAAGACTACGTGAATGACAAGTAATACGGTAACTGCAGTAAGGAAGAAAAACAACAACTATCAGCGGTATACTATAACAATGATACAGAAGAATGAATGGAAACACAATCTAGATCCGAAAATCAAAGATAAAGAAAGAACAACTAATAACTCCACATCAACGACCACTTTTACATAAGTTTTTAGTCAATAAAAATAAATGAGGTGCGCATCTTCGGGCTAATCACAAATCACGGGTCTCAATACCTGAACCCTAACACTTGGCATCCTCTGGCCTTGTTACACTTCATACACACTGACGACTCACGTGCCAAATAGAGTCATTCTCAGATAGAAGGAAAGTAACAAGGGTATACATCTATACTCAACTATAACAATAAAACCACTTAATCGATAAGAGTGCTTAACTACGTGCATGCTTGTGTAAGTGTCCTAACATAGTTCATACCAGAGCGTAGAATGTTTTCTCACAACTTTCAAAATATGAAGCTCACAGAGGTGAGTGTACCACTACACAAACATCAACAACAAAAATGCCCCTAGGCCATCACAAATCATCACAAATTAATCCCTGACATAGCGCACCTTGCCTCGCCACGTGTACAGTAGTAAAGTAAGTTCCCACTTTGTCTCTCCACATGTGCATAATAATGTTCCCACCTTGTCTCATCACATACGCAACCCACATATATATATATCCCGCCTTGTCACACCGTATATGCAAATATTAATAGTAACAACAACACGGGAATGATAACATGGCAATCGAAGAGATAACATCTCCAATTAAGGCACATATGAATCAAATAAAAAATAAGAGTGGATCATGAAGCAATTTGTTCGAATTAAAGCAAGTATAGGTGAATCTAGTAATTAAGAAACGTATTCATAACAAAACAACCGCATGTTTAGCGAACACAAGGACCTAAGAACCCTAAAAGGGAAATTTCCATAAATAAGTCTGAGCACGTATCGTCACCTCGCGTACACGGACTACAATCAACATAGAATACTCAAATATTAAGGGGTACTTCCCCCACACAAGGTTAGACAAGATACTTACCTCAAAAAAGACAAACCGATACTCTAAAATGAACTTCTTGGGTAAAATGACATCCGGACGACTCAAATCCAACAAAAATAACTTCAAAGCGCAAATAAAACTCATAAGAAACTATTTCGGATCATAAAGCCTCAATCTATATCAAAATCTAAAAATCGACCCGAAAGTCGAACCCCAGGCCCGCACCTCAGAACCTGACGAATTTCACAAAACCCGAACACTCATTCCAATACGAGTTCAACCATACTAGAATTATCAAATTCTGATACCATTTCGTCTCTCAAACCATTATTTTTCGTTTGAATACGAGTTCAAACATATTACCAGTTCGTCATTATGAGATCCCCTTTGCATCCTCGTCATTGAAAGACAAGGTCCCTTCTGGCACATAGTCCCGAGTTTGCTTTTCCCTTGTGATCGGCACCTTGGTACGCTTGAATACGGGTCCCTATGGAATGTCAACCCCAACCAACGATCATGTGAATCACATGTTGTGGTTCTTCCTATTCGTTTTTCCTGTTTGCATCCATGTCTCTGAAGTGGTTCTTAGCTCGGTCGCTCAAAAATTCTCGAAGATGGACCTCATTAAATAGATGGGCTACTTCTCCCCTTAGCTATCATCAGTCCTCTATTCAATGGCCATGAGTACCATGGTATTTTCACATTTGATTAGGATTTTTCTGGGCCGGATTGGTATGTAGGGGTTGAGGCCACCTGGTATCTTTGATCCGACCAATGGCCGATACAATAACTGATGCATCAACGTTGAACTTTTATTCTGATAGTCGTGGTGCTTCTGTCGGCTCAACATTTTTATCGAAACCACTCTTACTCATGAGCCCTCGGGAGTTCTGTCCTCGATCATTTCTTCGATCACTTCGAATGGGGTTACATCCAGGACCGCTGTTTCTCCGGTCTCCATCGTATGGTTGATACTGATCTCTGTTCGATCATTGTTCTCTGTCGATGTCTCTTTGAAATATGCTGACGGTTTGTTTGGGTAAACGGAACCGGAAGGAGTTCCCAACTGATCATCCTCCACGGACCTGTTTGATAAGGTGTATAAAATTTGTCATTTATAGTATATTTTTCATAGTTTTAAAGCATGTAAAATTCATTTCAACGAATGTAAACTTAATGTGTAAAATAAATGGATCCTTATACTCTGAACCTTCCATTCTATGTCTTATTTTTTCGGTCAATATCTTTGTTGATGCAACATTAACCAGCCACAAACTTGGTTTTTTGTTCGGGAGAGGAGGGGTAGGGGGAAAGGACCTATCCATCAATTGATGGTCTAGAGCACGTGAGAAGAACTAGCCACTTGAGATTAAAAAGTCTAATTGACTAAGTCGATCCTCTTTCGCGGTAGGCCAAAGGTCAACTTCATGCCGAAAATGCAACTTGCCAACTTGACTATATTTATGAATGATTAAAAGAGAGAAACAAAAAACATATTCAAGTGGCCCTTCCTATATTACCTTGTGGGGTATTTTTTTTTTTCCCCTTCTTCAAAGTATTGGTTTTTCTTTCGGCTACGGAACTCGGAGAATAAAATTTAAAAAAAAAAGTATGATGCGAATTTATAATTTCTTATGTGTTGATTATATTAGGAAATTTAAAAATGAATCAAAATGGGAATTAACTAGAAAAAAATGAAATGTAATTCTTCTTTCGCTTATAAAATAAAGTATTATGAATTGGAGAATATTGTAGGAGTTCTTCAGTGTGCGTAGAGAGGTCCAAGATATGGGAAGGAGAAAACGTTTGGGGGGTCGTGAGAAGAATCATTTGCCCGATCACTTGATGCTCTTTATACTAGTTTGTTCTTAGATTATTCATTGTCTCTTTTCATGGCAAAATAAAATTTGAAATAGTGGCTAAAACAACGTGAGAGCCAATGAATGAAGAAAGAAAGGGGAAGCAATTAGAAAGTACATATTATTGTTATAGTAAATGTTATGTAAAGAAGCCTAGTATGTTTTGAAAGTGGGGAAGCATATTAATTACATTTGTTAGTCAGAAAATCCAAAATGGCCCATAGATGTATTACCGATACCAATGGTTTGCTTTGTGCGTGACACTTTTTCCTATTAACTTTTTAAAAGAGTAATACCATAAAATCATAAACTTCATTATAAAGTTGACATAAGATACCACATCTGCACACCCTATCTTTTTTGTTTGCCACTCATTCAATGTTTTTAGTTCATTACTTGCATTGTATTTTACAGAAAAATTGAGTTATATTTGAGCTTAATTGAGTTATCTTTAGGTTTAGGACCACTGAAATGCGAAGAGGAATAAAAATTGTACAAAATTTCGAAAATCAAAGAGTAAAGCATGAAAGGAGAATTGGGGCAAGGCACGACAGAGACCAGGCCTAGCTAGGTCTACCACCAAGCCATAGACTAGGAGACACGAGGCCAGAGGCAATATCCATCTCGCCCAAGACCAGGCGACGCGATGTCCATCACGTCCTATACCTTGCTAGGCGAGGTGTCGAGCTTTCCCCAATCTAGGCTTTTTCCAGCTTGCCCTGTCCAAGAGAAAATTGTTTCATAATAAGATTTCGACTTGGAGGATTCGACCCAAACCAATAAATACTTTCTAAACGTGTCTAAGAAGGGGTTGGATGACTCTTGAAGGCAATAAGGGCTTAGGAATGCAAACAAAGTTCTCAATCATCTCATCTTCTATCCTTTGCCTCGCATTTTTAGTATTTATGATTCAAAATAATAGATTGAGTGCTCATAATCATGAGTGGCTAAAACCCATCTTGTTCTGGGGTTATGGGTTGATGTTTGACTATTGAATCTTGATTCAATCATGTTGATTTGTTTTTAAAATATGGCACATAATTATTTTACCATATAACTAACAGTAGAATACTATCTATGAATATTTAGTTGAACTTGAAAGTGGGAACTATAAATTTCATCTAAGATATGAATAGAGTACTTGAATCCGGGCATCGGAAAATAGATTCACGATTAGGATAGACATATTTTATTTGCCTTACTTGTTTATTATTGAAGGAAATATACATACGTTCTAGTTAACTCTTATACTATAGATTTATAGTATTACGTTATCTTGAATAGGCGACTGAGGCATCGAAAGAACTTCGCGAGCATGATAAACCTTGTTAATAAACAAAGGATATAATGTCACGACCAGATAGATCATTTTGTATACTAGCCTATATTTTCGTATTCTGATACATCTCATAGCTTCATTTGATGTTGTATGACTTGCGTGCGTGGTCCATGTAATTTTTTGAATTTTCTTACTTGAAATTATAAATCAAATGTGATTTTAACTTTAAAAGCGACTTGGTAAACGACCTCAGATCATTTTTTTTACGATTCTGGTATGTTTGTATGACATTTAGACTTGTAAACACGTTTGGTTAGGGTCCGGGATAACCCGAGTGCATTTCGGTACATTATATGACATATTGTAAATAAGAAGTTTTCAAGTTGAAATCTTGAGTTTTGATGATTGACTCTTGTTATTTGGTGTTATTTTGATGATTTGTGGTAGAGAGCGAGTTTATATGATGTTATTACACTTGTGTGCCTGTTTGAATTTGAGCCCGGGGGCCCGGGTGAGTTTCTGATTTGTTTCAGATCATTCATGGACTTGTTAAATTACTGGTTTTTTGTTGGTGCTAGGATCTTCGCAATCGTGAATGGGAAAAATTTGGGTTGGGGCTGGTACTCTAAACAAACACGTGAGGTGGATCACGAACGAGAGGGCTTCCCTTCGTAAACACGAAAGGCCTCATGTTAACGTGTAGCTTTGGGATGACTGGGGAATGTAGGGGAGTTCTTCATCGCGAACGCAACCCTTTGGTCGCGATCGCGCAGGCTTGGCTGGGTGATGCCTTCGCGAACGATATGAAGACTTCGCGAACGCGAAGGCCAACGAGCCTGTGTACTTCGCGAACGCGAAAAACACCTGACTCCTAATTAAGTAAAAATTATAAGTTGGGATTTTGTCATTCTACACTATTTTTAAAAACTAGAGCTCGGACTAGAGAGGATTTTAAAGATATTTTTGTTCCAACTTCATTGGTTAGTACTTTTTAACTAGTTTTTATGTATTCCCATAATCATCCATTGATTTTAACCTCAAATCTAAGAAATTCATAGTATAATGGGTAATTGACCTGAGGTCCGTATCACAGATTTTGACCAAGCGGGCCCGGGGTTGGATTTTGCCGGCTTCTTCCAATTTCATTAAAGTTAGAATATTTTTCACTTGTGGGTAGTTTTTAAAGTGTATTTTGAATTGTTTGAACTATATTTTGCTATATTTGATTGGTTTAATGACTTTTTCTAAAGGAAAATCCATGATTGATGATTGATTTGGTTGCGGAAAGAGGTAAGTGTCGTGGTTAACCTTGACATGAGAGAATCAGGACATGATTGGTCAATTTGCTTGTTGATTTATGTATGGGGACGACGTATATATAACGTGACGAGTATATCTATATATTCATGAGTTAAGCATGCATGTTTGAATATTTATTTGTTGCCTTCAATTATTTCATCCCTTTATTTAATCCATTTTATTACTTGTTAAATTTTTTATTTGTTACTTGTCCTTACTTGTTAATTCACGTATTTATTTCGTTACATGCCTTAATATGCTACTTGTTTCCATGTATCCGTGCCTTTATTTATTTATTTATTTGTCTTTACTTGCTTTATGACTTTGTGTGTTATTAGATATATGCGTTATCAACTTTATGTATTTTATTATGAAATTCTCTTATTGTTTTTATTATCAGATACGTCGTAGCTCGTTGTACTTTGTACATTTATTGTATATTATTTGGGATCGAGTTGTATGCCTCAATGAATATTGGTATTATTGTGTGATCGGGTTGCACGCTGTAACGAATATTGGTAATATTTTTTGGAATCGGGTTGTACTCCACAACATATATTGATATTATTATTTAGAATCGAGTTGCACGATGTCAGTATTTGTAGATATATATTTGTTGATCGAGTTGTGTATCGCAATGGAGAAGACATATTGATTGTTCTGAACTATTGGTTCTATATACGTGCTGTATTGAGAAGTTGAGCTTTTATATTATTATAGGGCCCTCTGTTTTGATTTTTATATTTCCGCTTTCATGTTATAACTTTTTTTCCACCATGTTCATGTTTCATTTACACTCCTACAGGTTTATAGTGCAAGCCTTGTTATAGCCTTGTTACTACTTCGTTGAGGTTAGGCTCGTCATTTACGAATATCATGGGGTCGGTTGTCTCATACTACGCTTTTGCAGTTCTTGTGCAGATTTTTGTATTGGTCCCACTGGTGGTTAGTGGAGGCTTGCTCTGCCTTTCTTACACGGAGACTTGAGGTAGAGCAGCACAACATTCGCATACCCTGAGGTCCCTTTCATGTATCTTGCATTGCCATTCATTTAGATAGTCGTACATTATTTTAAAACTTGGTTGTTGTATTTTATTTTAGTTGCTCATGTACTTGTGAAACCAAATTCCGGGAGTTAACTAGACGGTGTATTGGGAATTATTATATCAAGTTCAATAGTTTTTATTTCTTATATAACTGCTTTTACAATTGTTAAAATGAACAATATATAACTAATTTCTGCTTGCCTAGCAAGTGAATGTTAGGCGCCATCGCGGACCGCGTTTGGGATTTCGAGTGATGACAGATAGATCATGTAGTTGAATCAACCGAAAAAATCAACAGAATAGATGTTAATCCCATAAACCTAGAATATCTCTATTATATTGAATTTGCTCATAAGTGTTTGTGTGTTATACTCACATTCTTTTTATTTTGTTTGCTTATTAGTTTTCATGGTAATTTAAGTAGTAAAAATCATAATCTTCCTCTTCAAACTAACATGAACGAATAACTCATAAATAGTTTAATTTAGGCAATAATTGATCATAAATCATCGTGGGAACTCTATATTATTACTTGTCGACCGTGTATATTTGCGTGTGCGTTTTTGCTCCAAAATACTTTTGGCGTCATTGGTAGGGACAAAGAATTAGTTATTTTTCTAGATTAGATTTTTGTTTTTAATTTATTCAAGTTTTTAAATTTTTTTATTATTGTAGTATTTTCTTACTTATCCTAACATGGCACATTGGATGGAAAATGGTTAAATGATGGTTATTCTTAATTTATTGATCCTTATCCATATTGGAGAGGACATCGCTGGTGGTAAAATTATAAAAATACTTTCGGTAACGGGTTGTGCCAATAATCTAAATCCTATAAGCAGAATATTTATAATATGTATGGTTTTAAAGGTGGCCATTGGGATGATTGTCCTAATTCTTTTTATCCTTTTTCGAGCCCTTATTATTTTCTTTATAATAATATCTTTAAGTTGGATAACAGTAATGAAGTAGAGGATATAAAATGTGATGTCCATATTAAGGACATTTCAAAGCAAGGAGCAGAGCAACAAGATGAACTCAAAAATGCTATACAGAGAATGTGTGTAGCAATCATGATAATTAAGTCCAACGAGGAAGAATTTACGGAAGAGAGCGAGTTGCAGCAAGAGAAATTTTTTAAAGAGATAGAGATTTTGAGCCAAACATGTCTAATGGAACATGTTCCAAAATTAGAAATATATGAGACTCAACGAGTGAAAATTACAGATGGGATGAAACACTTAATAGAAGAAAGAACTAAACTAGGACAAAAGATCAACAGATATAGAAATACTATTCAGGATCTGGAAGCTTAACTGAGTGCAAAGGTTGATGTGTCTAACGCCCAACAAAATAGTTATGAGTGTATACGGTAGAAATCGAGCATACTTGATTTCATTGGCAGGGGAGTTACATCGAGGGTAGCTCCATAATAGAGCAGACTTGAAGCTCGAAGATAAGAACATTAAACTGGGAGATCGAAGTGTTCGTTGTGATCGAGGCCAGCAACAATCGAGACCAAGTATGACTGACTTGAGTAGGGTGTAACAACGAAATTGCGAGATATCAAGAACCGATCGAAGATCACGGCGGAAATCCCAGAATAGGTCAAATCAAAGTGGTTATTGCTGTCAATCATGGGATTTACTTCCGTTATTAGAATAGTACCTTACTTAGTATTCCTCTATTATATAAAGAAGGATCCCATTCATTTATAAGGGCATTGATCATATTCACTATTCACTTATAAGAATACATGCATTCAGTGCTCTCTTTATTTTGCTTATTTTTCATCACTGTTTGTTTGATCATCTAATACTATTATTATCCCACCTCGAGACCATATCGAATCGAGGTCGAGGCATTGATTTCAGTTTAAATTAGTATCCTTAAAACCATAATATAAGTTTAATTGTTACTCAATTTATAGGGTAAACAGTTTGGCGCCCACCATTGGGCTAAGGATAATAGTGATTGTTTAGTAATGATTATGATAAAACATACTATTCTATGCTTGTTCTTTTTCAACACCATATCATCCTATTAGGAATGAACAGCTAAATCGCGAATAAGACTATCATCCAAAACCTAAAGGAAATATTGAACGATTCTAAGGGGAAATGGAGGGAAATTCTACCCGAAGTCCTTTGGGCGTATCGAGCAACATCAAAGTCTAGTATAGGGGAAACTCCTATTTCCTTTGTATATGGCCCCGAAGCCTTAATTCCAGTCGAAGCCGGGGAACTCAGTGCCAGGTTTCGACATACAAAAGAAGAATCAAATCACGAGGCTATGAATACTAGCCTCAAATTATTTGATGAAAAATGAGAAGCTGCACTCGTTTGAATGGCTGCACAGAAGCAACGAATCGAAAGATACTACAACAGGAGAACCAACCTCCGCCACTTTAGAGTTGGGGCCTTAATCCTAAGAAAAGTCACCATCAACACTCGAGATACCAATGAAGGGAAGCTCAACCCAAATTGGGAAGGACCCCATCAAGTCCTCAACATCTTCGGAAAATGGCCTTATAAGCTCGGTACAATGGACGGCGAATAACTTCCAAACAATTGGAATATATCGTTTCTCAAATGATAGTATTTATAAAATATGACTTTCTGCCCTTTATACATTTATATGTTCAATGCTAACTTACTGCAGGTGTTCGATCAACGACATCGAGACCTCATGTTTTAAAGAATGCGTTGCACTCTTTTTCCCTCAGATCGGTTTTTATCTCAAATGGGTATTTCTGGCGAGGTTTTTAACGAGGCAACAATTATGTGATACCTGGGGACAATTCAGTAGTATCCAAGGCTTCTTCACAATCAACCTCGAAGACTGGGGGGCATCATCCCCAGATGTTATATTTTTGAGGAAAGTACTTCGTGTCAAAGGGTCTCGATAGGGAAAGTTTGTAATGGGCCAAACGGTCGAATGAACCGTGTCCATATAGATTAGTCGAGCCCTGGTGGAAAAACATGTATGCATGCATAAGTTATTCAAAGAAGCATTCATTCTACATCAAATATCTTGTGTCTCAACGAAAATTTTCAACTATACGAGTTACATACTAGTGATTTTGTGAGAAATGGCTTAAGGGCCAAGTGAAAATATACCTCGAACACTCGGGGACTGCCGTCGACTATCAACAAATTTGAGTTATCTAAACTCAAATTCATAATACCTCAAAGAGGCACTCCTCGATCTATAGGCCAAGGCCATCACTCTCGAGGACTAACCCTTTTCGAACAGGTTTGAAGTGTTATTGGGAAATAATCCCAAGAGGCACACCCAAAGGCTACAACCAAATTATTGCGACTCGGAGACGTCTGAATCCCGCTACAAAAATAGGCCTTCAAGTTCTTTGAAAAACCGGTTAAAAAAAGATACACTCGGCAAATAGTCTAAAAGGCTTCGATAAAATCAGCTCTCAAAAAACCTTAAGAGGTATCAAATTATCCTAAGGCATAATGGACTTTTCACTAAGTATTTTTTTTAAACCGAAAGTGGGAAGTAATAGCCATCTTATAAAGGCCAATACACTTAGAGCTCAAGAGTTTGTTCTCACTCAATTCGAACCTAAGTGTTCCACTATTCCGAGCTCAAATAAAACTGATTCAAATGTAGCTCGAGGATTCATCATTATGTGATATAAAACATTAAGGGGTCTATTACTATGATTTCAAAACTTACTCAAACTCGGTTATAAAAACAATGCAAGTATGGCTGTGATCAAGCCATCCGAAATCAAAATCCCAAACATATTGTTGAGCTCGGGAACTCACCCTTGCTTAACTAGAAAATCTAAGGGTTTATCCTACTGTAAGTTCGAGCCAGTGCTCACTCGATTATAGAGGTTGCGACAACAAAGTTTTCACAAAGTAAAGACAAAAAAAAATCGGAGACAAAACGGAAAGAAAGAGATCTTTCATAGATGCGAAGTATTTACAAAGACCCCACAAGGTCTTACATAAAAAATCCAAAAACAAAAAAAAAATAAAAAAAATTCATAACTGCCTAGTCCGCCTCGGGAGCCGCTTCTTTAGAAGCTTCATCTTCATCTCCTCTGCTCTCAGATCCACTCACAGAGTCTTCACCACCGGAAAGTAAAGCTTCAGCCTCATCCTCCAACACCTTCGCACTATCAATATCAGCTATGAGGTTGAACCCGCGAGCATGTACCTACTAAAGATCTCTCTCTAAGACCGGCGCCTAGCATGCTCGACGACGGAAGAAAATTTTACCTCAGCAGTAACAGAAATCTCCTTTGCCCGAGTGTTAGCAGCTTCGACGTGAGCTCAAAAAGAGGCCACAAGCGCCTCCACCTCGGATGTGGCCCTTGCAAGCTCTCCTCCTTCACATTTTTAGAGTTGACGCTCAACCGAAGACAGTTGGCCCCGAACCATATCTTTCTCCGAGGCAAGACGGTACATATGCTGCTTCCACCCTAGAGTCTCTGCCTCTTTCATCTTAGCCTCCTCACGGAGTTGTTCAGCCAATTCGGCCTTCTTCTAAGCCTACAGGTTCAAAGTTTTAGTCACAAATATCAAAGATAATATATAACAAAGCTCCCAAAAATTTACGTTACCCATTCGATGAGCTCGGTCTGATCTTGATGGGCTCCGGCCAGTTAGGCTCGAAGGCTCCAGATATCCTCTTCTTTTTTCATATAGAGGAGTTTGAGGGGAGGAGTTTGAGGGAGTCTCTCTCCTCCGTGAGCTTTTTGAGTTCAGCCTCACATCAGTTCAGCTCAGCCCGATATTTGGAAGATGCTTCTCGATGAAGCGTCGTAGCCTGTACAGAAAGGAAGAAAACCTTACATGATAACATGGGCTAAAACTTACATGGTTCAAAATCCACTGAGCCTCGTAAAAAATGATTGATGCATCGAGGTCGGGAACATCATCGACCCCCATGAAGCATCTGCATAATATATAATCCCTTTTGGGGGCCGTCCCCATAACGTGGGTCCCCATGGATCGGGCATCCTGAAACTGTCATTAAGAGAATATGGGGCCGGGTGGCGAATCATCAATGTTAATTGCCCCAAGCGAGTCACTAGGGGAATTCTCTTCTTTTTGAAGGGCCTCCAAACTAGACCCTTCGGGCACACCCGCCAGTTGTTCATCACCGCGGGAGGCATCATCAACACTCGGAGACGCGGGGACTCTGCTTGGACCTTCCTCCGAGATCACCTCGGTCCGTGGCTGAACCTCCTCGACCGTCACCAGGTCAGCAATTTTTGAAGCTTCAGTTCTTCCCCTCTTCTGAACCACCAGCAGGCAGTCGACATCCTCTCCCTCATCGTCTTCCTCCCATTGTTGTTGGACTAAATCGGCAGAAAGAATGGCGGGATCGATCTTTGACTTTTGAGACTTGTTCTACTTAGGCTTCGGAGTATCAGGAGGCGAGGCCATACTCCTCTTCTTTTCTATAGTCAATTTTGGGACCTCCTCTATCTCGGGTGGAGACGGCCTCAGGGCGATATTGTCTCCGAGACGTGTATGATAAGAAATCATTAAAAAGAGTATTTTACAGGAAAAACACCAAACACAGGCAGAGAAATTTACCATGATTTTTGGCCAATCGTCAAACCTTGGCCAAATCGCGCCAACAGCGCTCAACATACGAAGAGATTGAAACCAGTTGTTAAACCCAACCTGCAAGGTTCGGCACTGCACTAGGAAACCAGGGTGAAGCTGCACTATAAATAAGAGGTAAAGGAAGCATAACATGTAATCAAACGTTATCGCTGAGGTTCTACTAACGCTTCATGTTCCATTATTCGGGGAACGAAATCTTCTCGACGGGGATTAAGTCAGATGTCCTAACACAGACAAATTGGCCTATCCATCCATGGTCATTGTCCTCGTCTATGCTGAAGAATAGCACCTTCTTGGACCGACATTGAAGCCTTGTCAATCCACCTCGATAAAGAGGGGGCCTATATAGTCTAATGAGATGATCGAGGGTGAAAGACATCCCCCCGACCTTGCTCGTGATGACTTTGAGAAAAATGACAATGCCCCACTAGGGTAACCTAATATTGGCGACAAAAGTCGAGTATTACGGGATCGACAGGTCCCATTGTGAAAGGGTAAGTATACACGCTTAAGAACTCTTTCACATGAGTGGTGATGTCCTCCTCGTGGGTAGGAATCACTTCTTTATACTCCCAGTGGCATTCTTTTTTCACCCGATCAAGATCACCTTCGGATATCAAACAGATGTATCTTGACATGGGCTCACATCAGCCAGGAACCAAAGATGTTTTTTCGACTTTGAAGTCGGAAGTAAGTTCGCATGGCCCCAGAGTACACTCTTCAATGATTGGCTCCACCGGTGTTTTGTCACTAGTCGGCCGCGATGAGGAGACCTTTTCTTTTTGAGGAACAGCCTTTGATGTTTTTGCCATTGCTCTGTGAGGTTTTAGAAAAAAAAAGGCGGTAATTGTGTTTTAATAGGAAACTGGCAAAGATGGTGAACTTGAAGAGAATAGTGGAGCCTTAAGAGAGTAGAGGAAGTTTTGAAAGTAATGTTCAAGAAGATTATGAAGGTTATATATTTATAATGGCCATTTCGACGGTATAAGAGAACTAGTTGCCGACCATCAATTGATATTAATTAATGACCTTGGGAGCTGTGTAGACGCGACACTTCAATAACTTCTGTCGCTTACATCACAAGATTGACGTCATGATTGATCGAGGTATTAAATCGGAGTCTCAAGTTTGTTTCTTATTGTTACACTCCAATAAAATGAGAGGACTATCTGTATAAGGTGGAAATTAGGCATATCTGGTTTGATTGGCAAGGGAATTACCTCGAGGGTAGCTCCGTAATAGATTAGGCTCGAATCTCGAAGATAAGAACATCGAACCTGGAGATCGAAGTGTTTTTATGTGATCGAGGCTAGAAACAACTGAGAACAAGCATGACTGACTTTGAGTAAGGTGTAATAACGGAATGGCGAGATATCAGGAACCGGTCAAAGATCACAATGGAAATCTCGAAACAGATCAAATCAAAGCGGTTATTGCTTCCAATCATGGGATTTACTTCCGTTATTAGAATTTTACCTTAGTTAGGATTCCTCTATTATAAAAAGAGGGATCCCATTCATTTGTAAGGGCGTTGATCATATTCACTATTCACTGAAAAGAAAACATACATCCGCTGCTCTCTTTATTTTGCTTACTGCTCATCACTGTTTGTTCCATCATCTATTGTTATTATTATCCAACCTCGAGACCATATCGAATCGAGGTCAAGGCATTGATTGCAGACTGGTTTGATTTACTTTATTGTCCAATTTATTTATTTAACTCTTTATTTATCAATTAGTATTGGAATAAATTACGTATCCTTAAAACCACAATATAAGTTTAAATGTTACTCGATTTTTAGGGTAAACAATGAATTTTGTGAAGCTGAAAAGGAGCTTATATACCAATTTGAGGAGCTAAAAGTGGACAGTCAATTATATGACCATATTTTTTATGATGATGCCAATTTTTATAAAAGTACACTAGATTCATGTGACAATGTAAGTAATATTACATTTGAAGACTCTAGTATGGGTATATATGAGAATGCAAAGAGTAAGGCAATTCTAGAGTTGGAGCATATCAGTCCTCATTCCATAAATTTTTCAACACTGTGTTTGGATTATAACATAAATAAATAAAGTCAATAACTTGATACTTGAGTATGATTGGGAGAGAATGTTGACCTGACTGTCACGAGGAGGAATGCGAGCTTAGCAGAGTATTTGAGACATTTCATGGTTTTATGTCAATAATAGAGTGAATAATTTAGTTTAATATCATGAGCTTGTGAATAATTTAGTTTAATATCACAACGGTTTTATGTCAATAATAGAGTATGTGTATTGTGATTTATCAAATTTTGTGATCTATGGATTTGAGCCAAGTGAAGGAGCCTGCTATCGATGATTTAATTGATGGTTATGTGTTGTACTAGTTTTGTCTGAGGCATAGTTGTGTATCATGCAAAGGTCTTATAATTGTTCAAGTTTGTTGTTTATGACGGATGTAATGTTCTATGAGAAGGGATTTTCTCGGTTGTTTAGAGGTGTAGATTAATTCTCTGGGTGTTGGTGTGCTAATGGATCATAGATCGTTCGGCTCGTTTGGGCAGTTCGTTTAAGATTTATATGTGGCATTTGAGGATTTTCGGGATTCGTATATGATTAAGATCTAAGATTTACATTGGATGGTGGAGGGAGTTTCGGTATTCCTGTATCATTTTGGATTCTACATTTAAGTATCATAAAGGTAAAATGAACAAATTTAAATGCACAGAAGGTCTCTTCATAGTGAGTGTCTCAGTTGTAGTACTCTTGAGTGTTTAAGAGGGAATATAATTGCTTGTGGGACCTAGGGCAGTGTGATTTATGATAGGATCTCTTGTAGTGTGCTTTCGATAAGGTTTTTGATGTTCTGGCAAGAGAAGTGTCAACTTGAGGGTAATTCGAAAGGAACTCAGAGAAATACGATAGCTTGGTAGTAGGCTGGATGAACACGGTAATGGAAATGATCAGTTCTTTGGGGACTTATGATGTGGTGTGGCTCTACAGGTGTTTTGTGGCAATACTCTTAGGTTTGGTAACTTTCGTGGCTTGGTTGAGTTACAGGGATTCACTTCTAATGTCTTGGTTATGTGCAAATGAGTTTCGAAGTGTTCTTGACGATTTCTTCCATAACTTTAGATGGATTTATTTATAGGTATGAGGGGTATGTGTCATGTTATGATTTTTCCCTAGTTGGTTTCGAGTGGAAGGTTTATGACTAATCGGGTATGTATGCTTCTTGTGACTCGGAGTTGATTATGAAATTCTCGTGCTTTTCATATAATGGAATAATAGATGCAGTGCGTCCTGTGTGATTGGGATTATCATGTACAAGGTGACAGTTCAGTTTTGAAGGGACGATCATGAATTCTTAGACAACATGGACGTTTTCTGGTGATTAGATGGATGCGATTACTACTTGGTACTGCCTGAGAAGGGTGGGCATATCAGAAGGCGTACTGTGTTTTGACTTATTGATGATTCATATGTATTGCAGTACTCGTCTGGTTGGTGGACCACTGATGTTTTGATTTTGCTGTGTGGCATGGAAGAATTATAGAAGTATTACTCGCGGGGATTATTGTGTATGAGAGATGTGTAAATCATTCGAGTGGTGGAGTTGGGATCTGCTATGCTGATTCATGTGTTCCATGGATTTAGAGACTGAGAGTTTTTAGAAGCAGATTGTTTTGGGGGTTACGGACTGTGAAAATGTGTCCAAAGTTAGCTAGATGGTGGTACATGATATTCTTATATCATTGTGTACTTTTGGAGGTCCATTTATACATTTGGGGATGACCGGAGTTTATTTGGGTGCCCATTGGTAAGCCCAATAAGGATGTGTATTCTACACCGGGGCGGATTTGTTGACTCAAACTATTAGTGTTGAGGAGGGGGGGTGTGGAATTCAGTTAGAGTTGATCTTGTTCATGTTATGATATTTTCTTTATGTTACACTTCTATTCTACGAGGGGTTGTGATTTGCTGGTTATATGCACACATGATGCAATTATGTTTTGGCCTTGTAGCGGAATTCGAGCGAGATAGTTATTGGGATGTTGAATGGTTGATTGCGCCTTGGTTATGATATTTACGGACTATGATTTTTACTCTCTTCTCCATGGTTATGTCCATGAACTTCGTGTACTTGATGTCAAATTTCGTGTGTTTTTTGATTTTGGGTTTTCTTGCTTGATGTATTTCATATGGACCAGTGTTTGGATAGTGCCACGCATTGCACCGGAGTTATGGTGGGATGTGATCCTTTGTGTTAGATTCATGAGTTGTTGTTCTATTGTGTATTATGGGTTGATAGAATTTCGTTGTGGTGGTACTTGTTACGCGTGCGTGACTCTTCTCTCATTTGAGTCATAGTCACTTGTTACGCGTGCGTGGCGATCAAATATTGCACCCACTTCTACTAGCCAAAAAGGGGATTATATTGGTTATAGGGTGAACATGTTTCTTTAGTTAGATCCTCCAGTGTTCACGGGTGCTATTCCCGATGAAAACCCCTAAGACTTCATTGAGGAGATGCATGAGATTCTCCGGGTTATATGCGCTATGGAGACGGAGGAGTGGAGTTTTCCGCCTACCGCCTGAAATGGGTTGCCTATTTTTTGTTTGAGCTGTGGGAGGACTCTCGGGAGGTGGGGAGCCCTCCAGCGAGGTGAAGTGTGTTTGTTGATTCCTTCATGAACCAACTCTTGCCTGGAGAGACTAGGGCAGCCCATGCAGTAGAGTTTGAGAACCTTAAACAGGGTAGCAAGACTTTGTGGGAGTATCACATGGAGTTCACGCGTCTTTCTAAATATGCTATTCACATGTTGTCTACTATGGAGGCTAGAGTGCGCCGGTTTGTGCAGGGCTTTAGCCCTTTGGTTATCAATGAGGCTGCTACACCTGCCTTGAATTTTGATATGTGTTACATCTCGCGTTTCGTACGTTAAAGTTTCATCTTCAGTTAATCGACATAGACTCGGGGATAAATACGGTCTGAGCTATGATATCCAATATTTATGGACTAGTACCATACAAGGTACCATATGACCACGATAGAATGATGTGTAAAGTATATAAAAAATGAGTATTATTTTAAGTAGTTTGAGATAATTTCTAATTATATGGGTGATTGGTTAATTATCGCTTAACAGGACATTATCTAATTAATTAATAAAAATCATAAGATAAGATTAACCTCCCAAAAAAAATGTGGCAGCAAGCCAGATATAAAAAGAATGACTCTCAGTCATTTTTGGATTAGGTGGCACCTAATTAATAACAAGAAGACACTTCATTCTCACTTTTTGAATAACAAGTCCTGTAAAAGTATTTTAGATACAACATTTCATAACAAGAATATTAGCACTTCCTACAATTCAAGTTCCTATATGAAACCAAACTATTCCAGTTACAATTCAAAACACTAACATACGCTAAAATCCATCCAAAATAAATCTTCCAATGAAATTCTTGCAACCGAATTCTCCTACAAGGTTTCAACAAAATTCGTGCAACAAAACAATTCCAACGAGAATTGTTAGAACCATAACAACGTAAAAATTTGCAGTTCTTAAGGAGTAGGGTGAAATATTTTCCAAGAATATAATACGGATTTTCCCTACTCCAGGTATGTTAAGGCTATCCCTTCTTTCTTTTTGGGATGATCCAAGTAATACAAATGAAACAATCAGAATACGCAACTTTCATAAATGACTCTATTCGTAGAAATACTAGTGGTGCTATATTCTTTATTCCTCATGTGAATTATTATTATATCTTCTGTTCGTAGGTCTTAGAAAAATATGATTTGGTAAAGTTTATCTAAAAGGTATATTGATTTTTATGGCATTTCCATAAAATCTTATTAACGTATTTGTTATGCATTTCATGCATTTATACATGTACATTTATCCATGACCATATGGAATTATATACGCATATATATATATATATATATATATATATATATATATATATATATATATATATATGGGATATGGGAAAAGGTTACGACGTTATATACGCACCACCACCTGATCAACTGGTATATGTTCGTGATTTTGCCCACAGTGGCCGAGATGATATGATGGGATGCCCTCAGAGGCTTGATGATTTTATGTACACTTATACCTATGCATGTCAGGACATTTACACATGCGTTCATGATGTTATAATTGTTTCAGGATTTGCAAAGTTATGTAAACTTACAGGCAAAATTCCTTATTCCATGTTTCATCTATGTCTCTTATGTACGGATTTTCATGCCTTACATACTCAGTACATTATTTGTACTGATGCCCTATTTTCCCGGGGCCTGCGTTTCATGCTTGGAGATGCAGGTAGGCAAGTCAACGATCCCCCTTCTTAGGCTCCTTGATCATCGAGAGTTGGCGTGCTCCACTTGATCCGGAGCAACTTTTGATTTTGGTACGATATGCTTGTGTGTGTGTGTGTGTATATATATGTATATGACGTGGCTCACCCGTCTTTGTTCATTTGTATTTCTATTAGAGGTCTATAGACAGTTATGTATAGTTGGATAGTATGTGGCCTTGTCGGCTTCTAGTTTTGGGTATATAGTTGTCTATAGTATCCTTGCCGGCTCGCCCCACTGTATTTCCGCATGTATATGTACAAATGTATTTTGGACAGGTTTCCCTAGCATATGTTATTTATGTCTATATCTTAAACGCATGCTTAAGGGTGTTTGACAGGTATGACTCGGGAACCCGTCGCGGCCCATCGTTTTGGGTCGTGACAAAAGTGGTATCAGAGTAGTTCTGTCATTGGTTTGTGTACAGACTGTGTCTAGTTGAGTCTTGTTTATGGGTGTGTTGTGCACCACACTTATAGACAGGAGGCTACTGGACATATATGATGTTATCCTATCCTTTTTTCTTAGTTCGTGCAATATATTAAATCATGTTCCTAACAATATGTTACGTTTTCAGTGATGCCTCCGAAGACTATAGCCGCCCTGTAGTGGAAAGTCTGTGGCTGGTGAGGCTACTAGTCAAGCTCCACGAGTTACCAGGGATCGGGGAGAGTCTCATAGTGAGATCCCATCTCAGACATCACATACCCCGCCCTCTCCAGAAGCGCCCCGAGGGGCACCAACTCCAGCGCCCGCCCCTGTACATTCAACCCCTCAGTCGGATGCACCGGGTCAGGAGATGAGGGATGTGATTCAATTATTAACTCGATTAGTAGCCGCACAGGCTCGGCATCAGGAAGTAGGTATTGGTCATACAGATATGTCCGCCAGTGCGAGGGTTCATCATTTCATTAATTTAGACCCTCCGGTATTGACCAGGGCAGTTCCAAACGAGGACCCTCAGGTATTTATTGATAAAATGCAGAGGACTTTAAGGGTATAAAGGCCACCGCGACTGAGTCAGCTGAGCTAGCTTTCTATAGACTCCGAGATGCTGCATTTAATTGGTTCGAGTCTTGGCAATTGTCCCGAGGTGAGGATGCCCCTCCAGCAATATGGCAGGAGTTTACAGAAGCTTTTCATCGTCATTATCTGCTACCAGAGCTTAGGCCGGCCAGAGTTAATAAGTTCTTGACCCATTGGCAAGGTAAAATGAGTGTTCGAGAGTGCAGTCTTCAGTTTGATTTGTTGGCTAGGCATGCTCCCACTATTGTATCTAAGATGGAGGATCAGGTTCATCGGTTCATGATGTGATTAGATCCGCATTAATGATCGTATGTCGGTCTCACTTCAGCCAGACATGGATATTTCTCGTATTCAGGAATACGCTCAGGGTGTACGAGGATGGATCGTGGGCATGATAGGGACCAGAATAAGAGAGCGAGGTATTCGGGTACTTCTAGTGAGTTTCAAGGTGGTTAGAGGCAACAGTACCCGAGGTATCCAGCCTAGCCACCAGCTAGCGCGCGCCCTCAGTTTGGTGGTAAGAGATTTGATTGTTCCACATATTCATGGTCTGGTCAGAATTATAGGGCCTCGGGTTCTCAGTATATAGGCGAGTCAAGTTAGATGAAGATGACCTTGCTACGATGTGCTCAGTGTGCTAAGCAGCATGCCGGGTAGTGCCATATAATTTGGGTGTTTGTTATACGTGTCGTTATCCGGGACACGTTATGCGGGATTATCCGACAAGACGTGATGCAAGCATAGCTCAACCAGGGGGATCTATAGCTGTTTTTTCATCATTAATACGCCCCCCTAGGCAAGGTTCACAAGAACCAATGAGTCGTGGTAGAGGCAGAGGCGGATCATCTAGCTCGAGCAGTCCTCAGAACTGCATTTATGCGTTTGCAGGATGACAAGATCAGGAGTCATTGCATGATGTTGTTACAGGTATATTATCAGTCTTCTCATATGATCTATATGCACTGATTGACACAGGTTCCACCTTATCATATGTTACTCCGTTGGTTGCTAGTAAGTTTGGAATAAAGCCTGAATTCGTTAAACCTTTTGAGATATCTATACCTGTTGGGGACTCAGTGTAGCTAAGCGAGTATATAAGGGTTGTATAATAGTAGTTCATAGTCGATCTACTGTAGAGGACCTAATAGAATTAGATATGGTAGAATTTGATGTTATAATGGGTATGGATTGGTTGGATTTTTGTCATGCCAACGTTGATTGTAGATCTATGATAGTCCGATTTCAAATTCCATGGGAGCCTGTTTTGGAGTGGAAAAATGTTACGGCGTCGCCGAGAGGTAGATTTATTTCCTATCTCAAGGCAAGGAAGATGGTCAAAAAAGGCTGGATTTATCACTTAGTTCGGGTTCAGGATATGGAAGAAGAGATACAACCATTCAGTCCATCCCTGTGGTTAACGATTTTCCCGATGTTTTTCCTGATGAACTTCCTGGTCTTCCGCCAGAGCGAGAAATTGAGTTTTCTATTGACCTACTACCAGATATCAAACATCTATTCCTCTTTATAGAATGGCCCCCACAGAGCTGAAGGAATAACTAAAGGACTTGGTTGAAAAGGCTTTATTAGACCCAGTACATCACCTTGGGGAACACCTGTGCTATTTGTGAGGAAGAAAGATGGTTCCTTACGAATGTGTATTGATTACAAACAGTTGAATAAGGTGACGATCAAGAATGAGTACCCGCTCCTGATGATTGATAATTTATTTGATCAGTTGCAAGGTTCCAACTGTTTTTCAAAGATAGACTTGAGGTCCGGGCACCATCAGGGAAAGGTTAAGGAGGACGATATTCCAAAGACAACATTCAGGACCAGATACGGGCACTTTAAGTTTCGTGTTATGTCATTCGATTTGACCAATGCCCCAACAATATTCATGGATTTGTTGAACCGTGCGTTCAGGCCCTTTTTAGATATGTTCATAATTGTATTTATCGTCGATATATTGGTGTATTTTCGTTCAGAGGCCGAGCATGAAAATCATTTGCGTACTGTGCTCAGAGTTCTACAAAAAGGAAAGTTATATGCAAAATTCTCTAAATGTGAATTCTGGTTGAACTTTGTAGCTTTCCTTGGGCATATAATTTCAGGTGAAGGCATCCGGGTGGATAAATAAAAGATTGACGTAGTAAAGACTTGGCCTAGACCCACAACACCGACGGAGGTTAGTAGCTTTATCGGTTTGGTAGGTTATTACATGAGATTTGTAGAGGGATTTTCTTCCCTTTCAGCACCTTTGACAAAGTTGACTCAGAAGGGATCAAAGTTTCAATGGATTGTTTTTTGCGAATGGAGTTTCCAGGCATTGAAGGACAGATTAACCTCAGCACCGGTTTTAACGCTCCTAGAAGGGAACGACGGTTATGTTATCTATTATGACGCTTCACGCATTGAATTGGGTTGTGTGCTGATGCACCATGGTAAGTTTGTAGCTTATGCTTCTAGACAACTAAAAAACCACGAAAAGAACTACCCGACCCACAATTTAGGGTTATCTGCAGTGATTCGTGCACTAAAGATGTGGAGGCACTACTTGTATGGCATGCATGTTGGTATCTATACGGATCATAAGAGCCTCCAATATATCTTCAAGCAAAAGGAATTGAATTTACGCCAAATGAGGTGGTTAGATCTACTTAAAAATTATGATGTTGATATTATATACCATCGGGGGAATGGGAACGTGGTAGCCGATGTCCACAGCCTTAGATCTATGGGTAGCCTGTCATATTTATAGCTAGAGAAGAGGGGAATCGCCCATGAGATTCATCAGCTAGCTAGTCTTGGAGTTCAATTACTGGACTCGGGTGATATTGGAATTACTATTTAGGATACGACAACATCCTTGTTAGTTACTGAAGTAAAGGAACGCCAGTAAGAGGATCATGTGTTAGTTCATTATAGGGATACCACACCTCAGAAGGAGAAGACACCGTTTGAAATTACAGCAGATGGCGTCCTCAGATATCGAACGCGGTTATATGTCCCTAATGTTGTAAGGCTGCATCGGCAGGTTATGGAAGAAACTCACTATTCTCGTTATTCTATCCATCCTAGAGCGACAAATATTTATCATAATATCAGGGAGGTATATTGGTGGGTCGGAATGAAAAAGGATATATCGGAGTTTGTTGCTCAGTGTCCTAAATATCAGCAGGTGAAGATTGAGCATAAGAAAACTGGTGGATTATTGCAGGCTATGGAGCTTCCGAATTGGAAATGGGAAGTAATCAATATTGATTTCATCGTAGGCTTACATCGTACCCAACATAAGTTCGATTCGATATGATTGATTGTTGATAGGGTTACAAAGTCATTTTTCTGCCCCTTAGGACTACATATTTCGCAGAGGATTATGCAAGACTTTATATTAAGGAGATAGTACGACTGCATTGCGTCCCTATATCTATTATCTCGGACAGAAAAGCTCAATTTACAGCTAACTTCTGGAGGTCCTTCCAAAGGAGATTGGGGACTCAGGTAAGTCTTAGTACAACACTTAATCCCCAGAAAATCGGACATGCTGAGCGTACTATTCAGACACTTGAAGATATGTTAAGGGCTTGTGTGATAGACTTCACGGGTAGCTGAGATGATCATCTGCCGCTTATTGAGCTCGCATATAATAATAGCAATCATTCCAATATTCAGATGGCTCCATATGAAGCTCTTTACGAACGTAAGTGTAGGTCGTCTATAGGGTGGTTCGATGTTGGGGAAGCTATGTTAGTAGGACTAGAATTGGTACATCGGGTAATCGAGAAAGTTAAGCTTATAATCGAGAAAGTTAAGCTTATACAGGGAAGGATATTAGCAGCTCAAAGCCGTCAGATGTCTTATTCGGATAATGGACGGCGAGACTTGGAGTTTCAGGTTGACGATTGGGTATTCCTAAATGTATCACTGATGAAAGGTGTTATGAGGTTCAGTATGAAAGAAAACTTAGCCCTCGATACATTGGACCATATAGGATCATACGCAAGATAGGCTAGGTAGCATATGAGTTAGACATGCCTTTTGAATTGGGGTCTGTATATCAAATCTTTCATTTGTCTATGCTCCATAAATAAATCGGAGATCCTTCCAGAATCGTGTCAGTTGATGGAGTTCAGGTCACAAAGAAGATATCATATGAAGAAACTCCCATTGCTATATAGACAGACAAATTCGGAGATCGAGAACTAAAGATGTAGCTTCGGTGAAAGTAATTTGGAGAAACAACAATGTGGAAGAAATGACTTGGGAGGCCGAAGAAGACATGAAGTCTAGATATCCTTAATTATTTCCTCCTTCAGAGAAGGGTCTGACTGAGACATCACAACCTCAAGGTACGTGTATGAATTCTTGGGTTGGTTATTGTCATTGGTCGTGTGAGGCAATTGTCATTATTGATGATGGTGGTCCTATGTGGTGTTGAATTATTGAGTTTCTAGAGGAAGAGTTGGTAGTAGTATTGCTACAAAGGCGACTCTGCCAAAGTTTTATAGATCCTGGGGAGTTTAACGTTCAAGGAATAATGTTTCTGGGGGGGNGTTAAAGTTTCGTCTTTAGTTAATCGACGTAGTCTCTGAGATAAATATGGTCCGAGCTATAATACTCGATATTTATGGACTAGTACCATACAAGGTACCATATGACCACGATAGTATGATGTGTAAAGTATATTAAATATGAGTAGTATTTTAAGTAGTTTGAGATTATTCCTAATTATGTAGGTAATTGGTTAATTATCGGTTAACGGAAAATTACCTAATTAATTAATAAAAATCATAAGATAAGATTAAGCCCTCCCCCCCCCCCCCCCNCAGCAAGCCACATATTAAAAGAATGAATCTTAGTCATTTTTGGATTAGGTGGCACTTAATTAACAAGCAGAAGACACTTCATTCTCACTTTTTGAATAACAAGTCTTGTAAAAGTATTTTGGATACAATACTTCATAACAAGAACATTAGAACTTCCTACAATTCATGTTCATACATGAAACCAAAAAATTCCAGTTACAATTCAAGACACTAACAGATGCTAAACTCCACCCAAAACAAAGCTTACAACAAAATTCTTGCAACCAAATTCTCCTACAAGGATTCAACGAAATTCATGCAACCAAACAATACCGTAACAACGTAAAATTTTGCTGTTCTAAATGAGTACAGTGTAATCTTTTTCAAGAATATAGTACGTATTTTTTCCTACTCTAGGTATGTTAAGGCTATCCCTTCTTTCTTTTTGGCATGATCCAAGTAATACAAATGAACCGAGCAGAATACGCAACTTTCATAAATGACTTTATTCATAGAAATACTAGTGGTGTATATATTCTTGATTTCCCATGTGAATTATTATTATATCTTTGTTCATGAGTCTCAGAAAAATACGTATTTGATAAAGTTTATCTGAAAGGTATATTGATTTTTATGGCATTCCGAGAAAATCTTATTAACGTACTTCTGATGCATTTCATGTAGTTATACATGTACATTGACCCATGACCAAATGGTATTATATACACAGTTATATATGTATATGGGATATGTGAAAATGTTAAGGCGTTATATACGCACCACCACTTGATCAGCTTGTATATGTTGATCATTTTGCCTACAGTGGGCGATATGATATGATGGGATGCCCTCAGAGGCTTGATTATGTTATGTACACTTATACCTATGGATGACACGATATTTACACGCACGTGCATGATGTTATAATTGTTTCAGGATTTGCAAAGTAATGTAAACATACAAGCAGAATTCCTTATTCTATGTTTCATCTATGTCTCTTATGTACTAATTTTCATGCCTTACATACGCAATACATTATTCGTAATGATGACCCATTTTACCGGGGCCTACATTTCATGCTTGCAGGTGCATGTAGGCATGTCTAGGGTCCACCTTCTTAGGATCCTTGATCAGCAAGAGTTGGCGTGCTCCACTTGATCCGGAACTGCTTTTGATTTTGGTACAATGTGATTAAATATACATATATATATAGTGTATATATATACATATATATATAGTGTGTATATATATATATATATATATATATATATATATATATATATATATATATATATATGGGTATGACGTGTCTCTGTCCCGTCTTCGTACAGTTGTATTCCTATTAGAGGTCTATAGCCAATTATGTATAGGTAGATAGTATATGGCCTTGTCGGCTTTCAGTTTTGGGTATATAATTATCAATAGTAGGCTTGTCGGCTCGGCCTACTGTATTTCTGCATGTAGATGTACATATGTCTTTTGGACAGGTTTTCCTCGTATATGTTATTTATGTCTATATGTTAAATACATGCTTAAGGGTGTTCAACAGGTAGGACTCGGACACCCACCACGACCCATTGATTTGGGTCGTGACGATATGAACTATGGGAAGATGGTGGAATTTTCTCAAGATACATAGAATCATAAGTTGTAGAACATAATGTAGCGAGAAGGTAGCAGCAAGGCCCGGCCCAAGTTCAACCTTTGAGATTCATTTGGTGAGGCTAGATCATCATTTAGGGGAGGGTCATCATGGCCATCCCAGTCTTTTGCTCAGTCTTTATCCAGTGCATCGCCATCAGCCCAGTCAGCAATACGTGAGTCATTTCAGGCCCTATCGGGGCAGTAGGGAACCCTACCAGCAGGGCCGACCTAGAGAAAGATTCCAACAGCAGCGGAGGACCCCATGCCCCAGGTGTGGGAAGATGCCCTTGGGGATCAACTACATGTGCCTACCCATATGTTACGAGTGCGGATTGAGGGGTCATATTTAGAGAGGGTGTCGTTCATCCTTCCAGGGCATGGGTAAGGCAACAACACATCCATCCAGTTCTGTAACTGCTACTTCCTCACCACTCCCTCCAGTTCGAGGCACGCCAACACCCACAGGGCGTGGTGCATCTAGGGGTGGTGCGTAGAGTTCGGGAGGACCCATCTGTTTCTATGCGGTTAGTGGTCTCCAAAGTGCAGAGGCTTCTCCACATGTTGTCACAAGTATATTGATTGTCCAAACTCATGATGTGTATGCTCTTATTGATCCCGGTTCCACTTTTTCCAATGTTACTCCTTATGTTGCTATGGAATTTGTGATAGAACCGGAACAACTTCATGAGCCGTTATCTACTCCGGTTAGCGAGTCTATTATGATCGCACAGGTTTATAGGGGTTGTGTTGTCACGGTACGTGGTCGGGACACCGTTGCCGATCTCATTGAATTAAGGATGGTCGATTTTGATGTAATAATGGTAATGGATTGGCTTTATTCATGTTTTGCCAAGCTCGATTGATGAACTAGAACTGTGAGGTTTTAATTTCCAAATGAGCCAGTTTTTGAATGGAAGGGGGATAAAAAACTTGGGTAGGTTTATTTCTTATCTTGGGCTGAGAGGCAGACATGTTTAGGATCATTTTCAATTCATGTGTAATGGCTGGTCTTTGCTGGATTTGGTTCGGTCGCACCTGTGGGGTAATGGGTGCATAAGCGAAGGAAGTTTTGATGAGGGAAGACAAAAGTTGGGCACATCTGCGTGTCCGCAGGAATGGGAATGTGATCGCAGAAGCGAATGGCAAATTAGTTGGGAGTTTTTGCAGAAGCAAGATTTAGCATCACACCAGCGATTCTGAAACAAAGGAACAATGTCTGCGTATGTGATAGGTCGGCTGGTTAGTGGAGTCCGCATAAGCGGCTAATATTTTTGCAGATGCAAAGGTCCCTGGGCAAAAGCTATTTTATCAAGGTCTTGGTTATTTTATTCACATTTTGAGTTGGGGAGCTCGAATTTTGACACTTTTGGAGGCGATTTTCAACATGGATTGGGGTAAATGTTTCCTACTTAGGTTTGGTTATATTTCATGATTCTAATTTCGATTTTGACATTTGGATTATAGATTTTAAAGAGAAATTTGGGGTTTTTGTCTAAAATTCCCTAAAGTTAATTTTGATTTTTGAAGATCGATTTGGAGTCGGATTTTAGTGAAACTAGTATGGTTGGATCGTAATTGAATAGGTTGTCAGGTTTCGAGATACAAGCCCAAATTTGACTTTTTGGTTCAGTTTGGGCTTTTCGTTTAAAGATTCCACCTTTATCGACTAGGTTTGTTTCCT
Organism: Nicotiana paniculata; assembly: GCA_005239505.1. Lineage (NCBI taxonomy): Eukaryota > Viridiplantae > Streptophyta > Magnoliopsida > Solanales > Solanaceae > Nicotiana > Nicotiana paniculata. Next base: position 77,365 of record ML331668.1, read on the forward strand.
TTGTCACTATTTGATGTTCTTGAGTTTCTTTTGGATACGTTCGAACCGTTTGGAGGTAGGTATGCGCGGGATGGAATTTATAGAGTATTTCTTGGCTTGACAGAAATTGGATTCAGATTGTTCAAGGTAAGAAATACTTCTAAACTTGGTGCCGACGGTATGAATCCCTAAAATATGGGTTATGTGGTTGGTGTTGAGGTGACACAAAGGCCAGTGATGGACGTGTGGGCATGCACCATGAAAATTATGACTCGACTGATTTTGTGGTATTGTGTAGTTATCATATCTTGTTTCTATCCATGAAACTACCACGTATTAGAGTAATTGAGTTGTGATCCATGTTAGAAATCATGTTTAGGCCATATTCTTATTCTGTTGGGACTCACCGAGGTCGTTTCTGGTGTTGAGTTATTTTCTTAAATTGCATTTGCATATTCATTCATTTGCTTATCATATCTCAGTCTCTGTTGTCATTTGTTGTCACATCATGTTATCATTGATCGAGTTGATTGGCATGACATTTGTGAGCCCGAGAGACTAGATAGATTGATGATTGTGTTGGGGCTTGAGGGCCAGATTGTGAGTGATATTTATAGGATCGAGTTGCACACCGTGACATGTTTTATTGATTCATGATAGGATCGGGCTGCACGTCACAACAAGTTTCATTGATTCATGGTTGGATCGGGTTGTACGCCGCATGAGATTTTATTGATTCATGATGAGATCGGGATGCACGCCAAAATAGGCCATGTTGACTCATATTAGCGCTTGGTTAGGATCCACCACTCCGGTGTCTGACATACCAGTAGTGAGCGCATGTACCGAGTGCTGAGTGATTGAGTATGAAACAATGATATTGAGTACTCTAAGAGTGGAGTACATGAGTTCATCTCTATGATGTATTACATTTGACATGCATGATTGGCATGTAGGCATAGTGATTAATTTCCTCATGCTAAACGATATTTTGACATTTGTGGCTTCACATGCACATTGACACGTAGGCATAGAGGTGTGCTTTCCTGAAGCTATCGAATAATGAAACATCTTATCTGTTGTTAAAAGATATTGGAAAAAATCACAGTTTTCTGATATACTCATGTTTGGATGATTTTAGCGAAAGATTTGTTTTTTATTGTTATACTTGAAAAATAATTCATATTTTCCATTACTGTGAACGAGTTAAGTATCATATATATGAGTTATTACTTGTACTGACTTTATTACATTGTTGCGAGTTGTTCTAGGATATTAGTGTTGGACTTCGGCCGTTGTCCAATCTCTTCACTACATTCAACCTAAGGTTATGTTTGTTACTTATTGAGTACATGGGGTCGGTGGCACTCATACTACATTTATGCACCTTGTGTGCACGTTTTTGGAGTTGATATTGTTGTGTATGGTGGGAGCCGGCATTTAAGATGTACCCACGTTCGGTTATAGTTGTCTCTTGTTCTTGGTAGCTTTAGATTTATAAATTTTGCTTAGAAACTCATGATTTGTACTACTAGTCATTGGGTTGTTGTATAAAAGTTCAAATTTTTCATCGTTTATTTCTCATTATAGCTCATTTGAACTGGATTGTTGTTTTGGCTTACCTAGCGAGTCGGGTTAGGTTCCATCAAGACTAGTTGAATTTTGGGTGCTGACACAATCTATTTATCACCAAAACCCGATACAAAATCTATGTATTGATTCCATATAAAATCTATGTACCGACCTTGCTCACAGGGCCTAATGTAACATGGGTAATCACCTGGCTCTAGAGGGAGGAATCCAAATCCAAGCGCAGACATGACCTTATACTTACTCATAATCAATATCTCATCATCACGTCGTATGTGCAATAACTGTATCTCATCTGTATGTCATACTGTTTTTGCTAAAATCCTCAGTCCAAATCAAGTATACACATACAAAATCTATGCATATGTTCAGGAAATAAAGTTAAAAGATGCATAAGGACTTAATAAAAATCATACGGGTATGTGCTCATGGAACTTATATATGACTACAAATAACTTAAGCAATTCGATAAAGAAAGAATAAGTTCCCAGACCTTCATAAATAACCATAAACCTAGTCATGATCTCTAACATGAACAAGAGAGCAAACGTAGTTATATAAGCCAAACAAATCATGAATCAAATTAGCATGTAGTCAAAACAACTCATGAATCAAATTAAACATGGTAAGTGTATATATGCACACTGCCACGTATAAACACCACCCCTAATACATTCAGCACATAACAATCAAATCAACTCTTAGGGGTTTCCTTCTTAACAAGGTTAGCCAAGACACATACCTCTGTCGGTAGCCTCCAGCCTTCCAAAATAGCATTCCTTCAAAAATCAACCACCGAACGAGTTGAATCTAGTCAAATGCAGCTCAATAACTTCAAATAAAGCCATAGGAATCAATTCTAAACAATAAAGTTCGAATCATTTCTCAAATCTTCAAAGGCACCAAAAGTCAACCCGACCCGCACGATAAAAATCCGAGTCAAGGAGTATACCCCAACTACCCATAACCCCACGAGTAGAATATACAATTAAATTCCTAAATCGAGTCTAAATCGACTCCCAAATTCCCAAATTGTAGTATCCCCCCCCCCCCCCCCCCCCCCTCAAAATTTCTCTTCCAAATATAATAATCTACGTGTAAAAACCCATGGGGAAACAAGATATGTCAACAAAATCGAATAGAAATCACTTATCCTCTAAGTGGTGATGAAATCCTCCCCAAAAGATCTCCTCCAGTCGTGATCGAAAACTCAAAAGAGTGAAAATAACTCAAGCCCTCAAAATATACCTACTGCCCAGGGATTCCGCGTATTCTGAAAATACAGTCGCTTATACTACGTACCATCTTTGATAAACACCCTCACAGATGTGAAAATCACTTATCCTACCAACCTCTATCATCTGCGACCCCTCCCTTCTGCATTTGTAGATGCGCTTATGCGTACTTCCCTTGTACATGCGAACCCCGCATCTGCGCATCTCCATTGTAGATGTGATATACTTGGGATTTTCTCTTTTTCACTTATGTGAAATTAATATCGCACATGCGACTCTGCAGGTGCAACCCATATGACCGCAGGTGCGGTGCACCAGAACTCAGCCAAAAAACTAGCAATGACATAACACACACCTAACTTAGAATCAATCTGAGACACTTCTGAGGCCCCCGAAACCTCATCCAAAAAAGTCAACAACTCCCAATAACTTATCCAAACTTTTCCAAATGCTCTCTAAGAATAACCTCAAAACTAAGAATCGACGATAAAAGTAATCTCTTAAGTTCAAAAACTTCCAACTTCTCACCAAGCGTCCTATTCAAGCCTAATCAATAAAGATTCCAACCAACTTGCACACATGACAGATGTCTACAAACCTCTAAGAGTAGATAAATACCATAAAAGTCATGATGGGGCCCCGCCATAATAAACGATACACGTCCAAAGCATACTGACCAAATAAACAACTCCGGAGCAAATGTAGCGCACCAACATCTTTCGCTATGCTGATAGCCTACTTAGAGGACTCTCGACCTGTCTATAGGGACCGGCGGGTATGAAACGCAGCGTCCCCAGGCAAAATGGACGTCAATACAAATAATGTACCGAGTATGTAAGGCACATAGAAAAGTATATAAAAGACATGGAAGAAGCGTGGAGTAAACGACTCAACCCGCAAGTCTGGATAACTCTGTAAATCATGAAATTCTTATAGTTTCATGAATATTCATGTGAATGTCATGTCGTGCGTAGGTACATGGGTTCATAACATCATCAAGCCTCTGAGGGCATCTCATCATATCATCTCGGCCACTGTGGACAAATCATCAACGTATACCAGCTGATCAGGTGGTGGTGCATATATAACACCGTAACCTTTTCCCATATCCCATATACATATAGATATATAAATACGCGTATATAATGCCATATGGTCATGGGTCAATGTACATCTACAAATGAATGCATGCATGAGAAGTACATCAATAAAATCTCTCAGAACGTCATAAGACCATTATGTCTCTAATTAATATCATCAAATAAACTTTATCAACGTACGTACTTTATGAGACCCGTGAACATATGATAGAATAATAAGACATATGGGAATCAAGAACATAGGAACCTCTAGTATTCTATGAATAGAGTCATTTATGGAAGTTGTGCATTTGCTCGTTCCGTTTGTATCATATGGATCATACCAAAAGGAAATAAGGGATAGCCTTAACATACCTGAGCCGATTCTCTTGAGCATCCCCCAACACATTTCAACTGTGACAACCCGTAACGGTGGATCGAAGTAGGTAAAAATTCGTATGATATTCTTGAGAAAGATTGCACCCTAATCCTTAAAATTGCAAAATCTCACACTATATTGTGTGATGAAATTTACAATGAGCTATGAAGCTCCATCCATAGCATGGATTTCTTGCATAATGTTGATGAGATTTTTCTTAGAAATTGTTAGCTTTTTCCAACAATGATGTGACAAAATTTCTATAAAGGGTTGGTCTTTATGTGGACCTCACATGTTTGCAAAAGTGTGCCTTCTAGCAATGTGACTAAAGAGTCACTTAAATCAATATTCTTGGGCTGCCACATTTGGAAGGGTTTATAATGCCTTATCTAAAATAATAATTATTCTCTAATTTATTATTTAACTAATTAATCTCTCCTTAATTAATAATCAACCAAGTATCCTCATAATGAAGAATTATCTCAAATTATCTAAAATACTACTCACTTTTAACACACCTTACACACCTTACTATCGTGGCCATGTGGTACCTTGTATGGTACTAGTCCGTAAATATCGAATATTTTAGCTCCGGCCATATTTTATCCCAAAATGTCAAACTTCGATAAAATTCATTTTCTTCGATTTGCGTACCCTCTAACCTTCATGAATTCACTCATTACTTTTTTGAAATAGTATAATGCTTATAGTATCAAAATAATCTCATTCCCGAACTTACGTCGATTAACTTACGATGAAACTTTAACATAAAAAAATGCGGGATGTCATATCTCATTTCCAAGATTTCATCAATTTACTTATGGCGTACTTTTACGTACAAAAACACCGGTGTAGAATCATTCTCCCTTACAGAACATTCGTCCTTGAATGTTGACTTGTGAACTTATCATTGTCATAACCGGTAGCTCTTGAGAATACTTTAATACTTTTTTGCCATTTAGGCAACTATTCTCCGAATAAATCCAAAGTCCAGGGCATTTCCTCAATTAGGCCTCTTTATCACACCACGGTCTATGGTCAGAATTCTTCTAATCTCGTATCTCTTGCTACCTTCTGTCATGCAGCATGTAGGACTTTTTCCTTGTATGTGCGCCTATGCGAATCTTCCCTCCTTTTCCCTCCAATTTTTAGCCAATCTATAGGCGTCATTTTGTAATCATATACAGAGCTTGAAAAGACGTCTCTTTGGGAATTTATAGGTATAATGAAGTTCTTTGCTTGATATTTTGTTGAACATACGAATATTGATGTATATTATTTCATAGACCCGGTTATCCATTCGTATGACTTTACTACATCTAGGTAGGTAATAATATACCATAACTCTTACTTCAATTTATCGTTACTGAGGTCTGCTATCATACTCCAGGTTACTTTCGTTGCTTATCGCATATGTATAATTCTAATTCCTTTAGTGCTTCCTCATTACTGTCATCTTAATAATGACGGCCTAATTTAATCTCATACTTTGTGTCTTTTGTCCATCCATTGTTAATTTACCTAAATATTGATCTACAATATACCACTGATAAATTGAACCTTTTTACATAAGACCTTTCCACTAGGGCTTATGTTGCATCGAGGAATATTTGAAGTGATTTTCCTGATCCACTTAGAAGTAATATTGTACTTCAATAACCGTATTTTATAGCATCTCAATGTGATTCAGTTGCATGGGTATTTTAATACCGTACAATTCATGAAATCCTCTTCAAATCATTATTCAAATGAAGGCCCAAACGGTATCCTTTATTTATCACAATTACACCCCCATTGTACTATTACGGTAGCATACCGTCTCTTCTAAATGCCATTAGTCTTAGACTCGTTTGAGTTCATCCAGGCTATACTGAGCTTTGTATAACATACAGAAACCATCAGCTCTCTTGTTTTCATGGGCTTAATCCTAAGGACTTTATCCATTCTCATCACCTTCTCACTTTCCCTTTCTTATCCTTATTCATGTCTTCCTGAAACCTTGTCGTTCTACCATATTTTAGCTTGCGACCTACACATATTCATTTATACTACTCGCAGCCTTCCTTCAACTTGTTTGCACCACATATTTCTTTATGTTATTTTAGAACATCAAGCGAGACATCACATTGTCTCTAACTCTTCTTCAATCTCTTGGCTAGATCTCTCGGCACCTCGAAACCATAGGCCGGAAGGTATGCTACTGACGATGCCGCTATCATTCCTAGATATTGAATCGCCGGTGTTCTATCCTTTTATCAGAAGTATGGACTATTCACAACCTTCTGGATTTGAGTATCTCGTACGTTGTTCACCTTTACCTTACTTACCTTAAAGTCTCGCATCACATCTTCTATCTCTTTCATGACCTCCCTTCCACATAGGTATAATTCACATCCACAACTGCAACGTCTATTATAATACTTGCACCTTTTTACATGATTCGGTGAGAGCTTCACACTGACTTCTTATGATGCTGGTACTCTTTTAACTAGTTTTATCATAGAGCCATTATAAAATATGGCTAATGTACTATCTCTCTTGCACCTCTGATGTTAAGAGTGATTCTGCATTGTTCTCAATCACGATGCCTATAATTTTCTTGGTCCATGATTTACTTAGTTGATGTAACTCTTTAGTTTCCTCTGTCCTCTAATCAACCTTTATATAGGATTAAGTTGTCTTCTGATTCGCGGCTCATGGTTTTAGTTATTACTTTATCCCTTCATAGACGCTATGGAATATCCATGATTCAATCTTCTAACAATTCAATCCTTTTTCCATGCCCTGGGATCAATTCTTTTTTTTTTAACTTATACTCGATTCTTCTAGTTCTGTACGATTGTCAACATATATGTTGTATGTATAAAACTCCGAAGTCATAAGTGCGTTCATAACATACTATGGGTCATTAATCGAATAATTCTTTTTGTTCCTTCTTAGCTTTGTTTAAATGGAAACAATTACTTTTCCTAGTAATTCTGCCCCCTTGTTGTGTGCATACTTAGATTACCTTAGTGCCCATGCATATTGGAATCCCATACAACTCATATGATCTTGAATATTACTTCTGATTTTACTTCCCGTTCATTAGCCACAATAGGTGCCATTTTCTTATGGAGTGCATACAATGTTGTTGTGAGACTGTTGTTATAAGACCATTTCCTCCTTACGTTACAGAGCTTAGGTTTAAGCCTTCTCCCTTACTTCCTCATCTTATCTTTTATTGTAGTATTTAGGGAGGATCCTCTGACTCTTGAAAAGTTGCGAGCTTATTACATCATATTCTCGATATAAATTTTGATGTTCGTACTCACCTACATTTATCCTTAGTTATTTACCTCCACACTCATGCGCTTGTAGGGTTCTTGTGAACTAATATATTGATTGTCTTCCTAGTGGAACTCTCTTTTATTTCTGTAACACTCAAATGTACCTTGAACTACCCCAACTCCTATATGATATTTCTAAAGTATTACAATGTCATAATTGCGGGGCCGAATTCACTACTCGTCAGCCCATTCTTATATTAATATTCTGCGTAATATTTCTTGGGTTGTTTTTTTTTTCTTAACTGACGTCTCGCACTGGCTTCCTATCTACTGATAACATTTTGGGCAGGAGCCCTTATTCCCTCTCCTTGACTTCGTGCTTGCTTAATGTTCTGGAATCGTAGCATATCTGTAAGATTTGGATAAGTGCACTCTCATTCCTTTCCCATTCCATAGTCACTAGAACCACTTAATTATGACTTAATGCCACATCACTCCATATTCCCTCCTTTATGGGAGCACTAAGAGTTGGAGATACGATGATCTACCTATAGATGTTTCACCTCTTCATATTTAGCGTCTTTTCATATCATCGATGGCCCTTACTCGCCTTACGGTAATCCTTCTGTACCAAGGATAACAAAATTCCTTACTCACGATGGTGACACTTAGTGTAACTGGCACATACAGTCCCTTAAGCTTAACTTTGCTCAGATTGCTTGCTTGAAGGAAATATCTTCCTAAATGACCATTCTTTGAATTTCTCATGAATCTTCTTCTGTTGTCCATTCTATTATCGTTGGAAACTAATCTGAAATTCTCATGATGCTGACTATTATCCAATCACTCAGTCCTTAATTCACGTTTAATTTATCTTGTTCACCAGCCCATATTGATTTCTATTATTCTGGGGTCTAACTTTTCATTCTGGTAGTCACGTTGGAGTCACGAACTTATTTCTCGAAATGAGGGTATGGATGTATGGCCTTTATTATTTTGTGGTCTCGAGGCCTATCACCTTTCGTCTTTTCCTTCATTTAACTATAGACTCTATAATACAGTCATTTTTTTACCTACCATTATCATCCATGTATCACATTAACTCTTTTCTTATTTCCCACTAACATTTTTGTCGATCACTTTATTCTAAAAACTTTCAAAAAATCATTCTTTTGCTTTTAGCTCCCTTCGCTCCATCCACTGGCTCTTCGGGTTGCTTAACGTTCTCTCTCTACTAGGGACGGGAGCCACACAAAGATAATATTTATCCCTTCAAGGCTTCCAGTGCCTATCTTGGTAGTACTCATCTCTAGTTGTACTATTTTAGAGTGCACCATTTGGGTGTCTCACAAGGAGATCTGTTAGCATATTTGCATTATCCTTCGAAAATGTCAACTAACACAAACGATCCCTCCACAATTTTGGGTCACTCTAACCCCACCCGATCCTGATATCCGTCCTTCTCTTATACTACTTATGTTAGCTTCCATAAGGCATAAATAAGATGGGTGCGGCTAATTGTACATACCTCTGTTACAATTGAAGGTGACTCAAAATGCTTATATTTCTTTGCTTGAATTATAAATAATGATAATCTTCAGTAACTGTGTACCTCGTACCCTTCTTCATCTTGTTTCTTTTACTTGTTGAATTTTGTATCTATCTTCTGAATCTTTTGTTGATCTTAACCATAGGTGTGGATGGATATCCTTTCCCTAAGGCTCCTTATCAAGAGGCTTACACGCCGTAGTACACACATGATCTACTGAAGACCTTATATTTACTCATCATAAACATCATGAAAAATCGAGTCCCTCTAACTCAACTCTTCCATAGCCACATTCGATCTCTTACCAACTGTAGGTATCGCCTTATTACAAATGAAATAGAAGCTAGGAGTTTGAATTCTTATAAGTGAGCTCTACCACACGATATAGAGTAAGAAGAAAGAGTGACAGTCCTAAATGCCCTGTAGCCTCCTTCTTATAATTGTGGTGTGCGAAATACCCATAAACAAGAATCTACTAGACACAGTTTGTAGACTCTCTTGGCCAGAACTGCTCTGGTACCACTTTTGTCCTGACCCAAACTGATGAGCCGCGACAGACACCCCGTACCTTTCTCAACCGAGTACCAACATAACGTATCTTTTTGTATCATGTTATCATAGGTAAATAAAGCGGAAGGGCTTCCGTAGAATAGGTAGAGCAAAACATGTAACACAAACTTACACATAACACATACGACCTATAAGACCAAAATGATCACTCTTCACTAAACATAGGTCGACAAGGCCATACACTCTTTTACGTACATGAAATATGCATACAAGCTTCTAAGATTAGATAAATACCATAAAGGTCGGGATAGAGCCCCATAATACTAAACAATACACGTCCAAAGCATACTGACCAAGTATGCAACTACGGAGCAAATGGAGCGCACCAACATCTTTCACTGAGTTGATAGCCTTCTTGGAGGACTGTCGACCTGTCTATAGGGACATGCGTACAAATAATGTACCGAGTATGTAATGCATATAAAAAAATATATAAAAGACATGAAAGAAGCGTGGAGTAAATTACTCAACCCGTAAGGTACATGTGCTCATAACATCATCAAGCCTCTGATGGCATCCCATCATATCATCTTGGCCATTGTGGGAAAAATCATCAACGTATACTAGCTGATCAGGTGGTGGATCGTATATAACGCTGTAACCTTTTTCCATATCCCATATACATACAGATACATATAAATACCCTTATATAGCTCCATATGGTCATGGGTCAATGTACATGTATAAATGAATGCATGTATGAGAAGTCATCAATAAAATCTTTTAGAACGTCATAAGACCATTATGTCTCTGATTAATATCATGAAATAAACTTTATCAACATATGAATTTTTTGAGACCCATGAACATATGATAGAATAATAAGACATATGGGAATCAAGAACATAGGAACCTCTAGTATTTCTATGAATAGAGTCATTTATGGATGTTGTGCATTTGCTCGTTCCGTTTGTATCTTATGGATCATACCAAAAGGAAATAAGGGATAGCCTTAACATACCTGAGCCGATTCTCTTGAGCATCCCCCAACACATTTCAACTGCGACAACCCGTAACGGTGGATCGAAGTAGGTAAAAATTCGTATGATATTCTTGAGAAAGATTGCACCCTAATCCTTAAATTTGCAAAATCTCACACTATATTGTGTGATGAAATTTCCAATGAGCTATGAAGCTCCATATGTAGTATGGCTTTCTTGCATAATGTTGATTAGATTTTTCTTATAAATGGTTCGCTTTTTCCAACAATGATGTGATGAAATTTCTATAAATTGTTAGTCTTTATGTAGGCCCCACAATTTTCCCAAAGTGTGCCATCTAGCAATGTGACTAAAGAGTCACTTAAATCAATATTCTTGGGCTGCCACACTTGGAAGGGTTTATTAAGCCTTATCCAATATCTTACTTATTCATTAATTCATTATTTAACTAATTGATCTCCCATTAACAAATAATCAACCAATTACCCACATAATTAAAAATTATCTCAAATTATATAAAATTTTACTCTCTTTTGACACACCTTACACACCTTACTATCGTGGCCATGTGGTACCTTGTACGGTACTAGTCTATAAATACCGGATATTTTTGCTCGGGCCGTATTTTACCCAAATTATCAAACATCGACGAAATTCATTTTCTTCTATTTACTTACCTTCTCACCTTCACGAAATTAGTCATCACTTGTTTGAAATGGAATAATTCTTATAATCTCGAAATAATCTCAATCCCGAACTTACATCGATAAACTTACGATGGAACATTAACGTACGATAATGCGGGATGTAATATCTCATTTCCGAGCTTTCATAAATTTACTTATGTCATACTTTTATGTACGAAAACATGGGGCGTAACACCTACATTACTCCAACTCGTATAAAAGGAGTTCTAAACCTAATTGGAGTTGGAGACGCCACTTTGAGAGTAGAATACTATCACGACCCCAAATCCTAAACCAACCGTAATGGCGCCTATCGTGGAAGTAGGCTAGCCAATAATCATATAATTACAGTTTCTTTCCAAAATCCCAACCATTTTCAATATTTCATAAAAGTGTATAGAATTATTGAATCCATTAGGCAAATAAACAGTTAAACAGTCCAAACCATGCCCAAAATTCGGAGTCAACATGTCATGAGCATCTAAGGAATATACCAAAAAGTATACTATTATAATACAAAACTCCGAACGAATAACTAAGTATAACATAAAAAGGGAAAACAGAGATGATGCGGACGCTGAACAACTACCTCTATATCCCGAACTCCGACTCCGCACGAAATAGATGGCTAACGCTTGGTATCAGCACATGTATCTGCACACAGGGGTGCAGCGAGTAAAATGAGTACGCCAACTTAGTAGTAATGAAAATAAATCAATTCTAAGCGGCAAGAAACACATAAAAATAAATATCATCACTTCACAATATGCACAACCTTTCTTTCAAACAGTATATACATAGATATATGAAATCAACATGCCTGAAAAGCCAACTTCAGAAAAATTCATTGAAAAATGTGTTTTCCAACAATTTCAGAAATAAAAATAACCGAAGGATTTAGTGTAAAATGAAATAAATCATAAGTAGCCCATCGGGCAAAAACATGGATCATAAATCTCCCCTCCGGCAGAACATCACTCAGCACCTCACAACCACTCAGTATCAGCCCCTCGGGCAACCTCACTATCACTCATGCCTCCCAGTCACTCGTCACTCACACTCAGTAGGTATCTACGCTCACTAGGGGTGTGTACAGACTCCGGAGGGGCAACTTCAGCCCAAGAGATAATATCAAGCCACCTTGTGGCATATCATATCCTCACAAATCAGGCATTCGGCCTCACTCAGTCAGAAACTCTCAAAAGCCCCTCGGGCATATCAGTAAAAACGGGGTACTCGACCCAAAAACATCATTTTATATTTCAAATCACTGTAAATAAGGATGAGTTTCAAAATAAATTAAACATAAAATGACTGAGTGTAAATAATAAATCAATGGTGAGGAAATAGCAGAAAAATCCCCCAATGGGTCCAAACAAGTCGGCACGAGGACCTGAACATGGCTTATGGCCCAAATATATCAGTATTTTAGAACACAATTTAACATATGATTAGAGTAAAAATAAACAACTCAATAGTTTTCGCAGAGAGGACCAAGTCCAATCCAAAAATTAGTGTGCGCCACATACTCGTCATCCGACATGTGCACCATTCTAAAACAGTTAGAAATACGAAGTCCGGCATTTCATACCCTCAGGACAAGATTTATAGCCATTACATACCTCTACCGGGCCAAAATACTAGTCTGAGATGCTCTTGCCCCTCAAATCGTCTCCCGATTGCTCCGAATCTAACCAAAACCAGATTAACATCATCAATATACGCTAAAGGAACAAAACCCAATCGAAAACTATCAATTTATACAAAATTCTCGAAATTCGGCCAAACTCGAGCCCCGAACCCACGTATCGAAATTCTAAAAATTTACATCACTAGAATCCTCATCTTCCCATGATTCTAGACATACCAAGAACACCATACTCGGATAACAATTGCCCGCTCAAATCCAAAAGAATTTTCCAAAATTTCTCCCATTTCCCAACTTTTTGTACTTTAAATTCTTCAAATTTCAAGCCTAATCCGTCATAAAATAACATAGAAATGAGTTTATAATCCGGGAACTTACCTCCACTAAAGACCTTCAAATTCCCCCTTCAATTTTCTCTCAAACCAGCTCAACCCGCATGCGAAGAAATTACCAAAATTTTGTGGAGGAACCTATTTATATTTTATGTCCAGTTAATCTGCACCTGCGGACAATTCCTTGCACCTGCGGACCCGCAATTGCGGTCCCAGGTGCGCACCTGTGAAATCCCACTAACAGTCTAAACTTCGCACCTGCGAGCCCTTTTCCGCACCTGCGACTTCGTAGGTGCGGCCCATGCCTCGCACCTGCGGATTCCTCCAAGCCTGGCCTCTTTTCGCACATGCGCAAGGATCTTCGCACCTGCGGCTCCCCATCCGCAGGTGCAACCACACCAGTAAATTCAGACCAGCAACTATTTTCTACAAATTCCTAAGTCCAATCCTCTGTTAACCATCCGAAATAAATCCCGAGCCCCTCGGGGCCCCAACAAAACATACCAACACACCCCATAACATCATTCAAACTTATTCGAGCCTTCGAAACACAAAAAACAACACAAAAACATCAAAATTACATCAAATTCAAGCCTATAAACTTTAAAACTTCTAAATTTCGCCAATGATGCCGAAACCAACCAAAACACATCCGATTGACCTAAAAATTTGCACACATATCCAAAATGACATTACGAACCTACTCCAACTGTCGAAGTTCCATTTTGACCCCTATAGACTTTTTTCTATTGCCCACCGGATTTTACCAAAAACTAACTTTCGCCAATTCAAGCCTAATTCTACACCGGGCATCAAAACTTCATTCCGAACACACTCCTAAGTACCAAATCACCTAACGAAGCTATACGAGCCATAAATTCCGCATTCCAAGGTTTTTTTCTAATAAGTCAACTCCCAGTTGACTTTTCCAACTATTCAGCTAGTTTAAGAGACTAAGTGTCTCAGTTCTAACCACAACCATTCCGAAACTGAACCAACCGACCCAACACAATATAAATATACTATGATCCTCCCCCTCTTAAATAAATGTTCATCCTCGAACGGGTCTAGAAACATACCTGGAGTCTAATAAGTGAGGATATATGCTGCGCATCTCCCGATCGGCCTCCCAAGCGGAATCGTCCACCAAAGTTATATTCTTAGACCATAATTTTCTGACCTGACGACCCAAAATAGCCACTGGCTCTACCTCATATGACATATCACCCTCGAGCTGAACCGTGCTGAAGTCCAAAACATGGGACGGGTCACCAACATACTTCCGGAGCATCGAAACATGGAACACCGGATGAATACTTGATAAGCCGGGAGGCAAGGAAAGCCTATAAGCCACCTCCCCAATCCTCTGGAGCACCTCAAATGGCCCAATCAACCTGAGACTCAGTTTTCCCCTCTTCCCGAACCTTATAACACCCTTCATGGGTGACACCTTCAGCAACACCTTCTCCCCAACCATGAAGGACACATCTTGGACCTTCCGGTCCGCATAACTCTTCTGCCTCGACTGCACCGTACGAAGACACTCCTGAATCAACTTCGCCTTACCCAATGCATCCTGAACCAAGTATGTGCCCAATAGCCAAGCCTCGCCCGGCTCGAACCAACCAACCGGAGATCCGCACCTCCTACCATATAAAGCCTCATACGGAGCCATCTGGATACTCAACTGATAACTATTATTATATGCAAACTCCACGAGCGGCAGAAACTGGTCCCATGAACCCCCAAAATCAATGGCACATGTACGCGGCATATCCTCCAAAATTTGAATTGTACACTCCGACTGCCCGTCGGTCTGAGGATGAAACGCTGTGCTCAAATCGACCTGAGTACCCAACTCTCTCTGTAGGACTCTCCAAAACTGAGATGTGAACTGAGTACCTCTGTCAGAAATGATAGAAACTGTAATCCCATGCATTCGGACAATCTCTCTAATATAAATCTCAGCTAACCGCTTCGAAGAATAAGTAGTACCAACAGGAATGAAGTACACGAAATTGGTTAGCTGATCCACAATAACCCATATAACATCAAACCTCCTCGAAGTCCGTGGGATCCCAACTACAAAGTCCATGGTGATCCGCTCGCACTTCCACTCCGGAATATCTAATCTCTGAAGCAATCCACCTAGTCTCTGGTGCTCATTCTTGACCTGCTGACATTTGAGACACCGAGCTACGAACTCCACACTATCCCTCTTCATCCGCCTCTACCAGTAATGCTGCCTCAAATCATGATACGTCTTTGCAGCACCCGGATGGATGGAATACCGCGAACTATGGGCCTCATCTAGAATCAAATCTCGAAGTTCATCCGCATTGGGCACGTAAATACGGCTTTGCATCATCATGACCCCATCATCACCGATAACCACATCCCTGGAATCACCGCGACGGACCCTGTCCTGAATAACGAGCAAGTGTAGATCATCATACTGGCGTGGTCTAATCTGATCATAAAGAGAAGACCTGGAGGCTACATAAGCCACTATCGGTGGAGGCGCTGATAGATCAAATCTCACCAACTGACCCGCTAAAGCCTGAACATCAAGTTAATGGCCGCTCGACTACTGGAAGGTAGCTAGACTCCCCAAACTCTCCGCTCTGCGACTCAGGGCATCGGCCACTAAATTAGCCTTCCCCGGGTGATACAAAATAGTGAGGTCATAATCCTTGAGAAGCTCCAACCACCTCCTTTGACACAAATTCAGATCCTTCCTCTCAAGAAGATGCTGCAAACTATGGTGATCAGTGAAAATCTCACAATGCACTCCATATAAATAATGTCGCCAAATCTTCAAGGCGTGGACAATAGCTGCTAGCTCAAGATCGTGTACTGGATAATTCTTCTCGTGCACCTTCAACTGTCTGGACGCGTAGGCAATCACCCTACCATCCTGCATCAAAACCGCTCCAAGGCCAACTCTCGAGGCATCACAGTAAATTGTATAAGAACCTGAACCTGTAGGCAAAATAAATATCGGAGCTGTAGCCAAAGATGACTTGAGCTTCTGAAATCTCTCCTCACACTCATCAGTCCACCTGAACTGAGCACCCTTCTGGGTCAGTCTTGTCATAGGTGCTGCAATAGATGAGAATCCCTTTACAAAACGGCGATAGTACCTTACCAAACCAAGGAAACTGCGAATCTCGGTAGCTGATGATGGTCTAGGCTAGCTCTAAACCGCCTCTATCTTCTTCGGATCAACCTGAATACCCTCGCTGGACACCACGTGCCCCAAGAATTATACAGAATCAAGCCAGAACTCACACTTTGAAAATTTTGCATACAATCTCTTGTTCCTCAAGGTCTGAAGCACAACTCTCAAATGCTACTCATGATCATCCGGAGATCGGAATACACCAAGATATCATCAATAAACAAGATGACGAAAGAATCCAGATAAGGCCAGAATACACTCTGCATCAGGTGCATAAAGACATAACCAGAAACTCATAATGACCATACCTAGTTCTTAAAGTAGTCTTCGGGATGTTTGGCCCGCGAATCTTCAACTGATGATAGCCACAATGAGTCAATCTTGGAAAATACCCTGGCACCCTGCAACTTATCAAAAAAGTCATCTATACGAGGCAAAGGATATCGGTTCTTCACCTTAACCTTGTTAAACTACCGGTAATCAATACATATACGCATAGAACCATCCTTCTTCTTCACAAACAACACAGGTGCACCTCAAGGTGACACACTAGGCCGAATGAACCCCTTATGTAGGAGTTCCTGAAGCTTCTCCTTTAATTCCTTTAGCTCCGCTGGTGTCAATACAAAAATTAATGTCCCTGTTAGGTGGCATACCTGGTAGGTCTGCAGGAAACTCGTCTGGAAAGTCACGGACCACAGGAACCGAATAAATAACGGGAGTCTCACTACTGACATCCCTCACAAAACCCAGATAAGATAAACACCCCTTCTCACTCATGCGATGGGCCTTCTGGTAGGAAATCACCCTGCTAGGCATATACTCAGAAGAACCTCTCCACTTAACCCTCGGACATCCCGGCATAGCTAAGGTCACGGGCTTAGCGTGACAATCAAGAACACCATGACACGGATATAACCAATCCATGCCCAATATCACATCAAAATCGACTATGCTGAGTAACAGTAGGTCCACTCGGGTCTCCACACCCATAATAGATATCACACATGATCGATACATACAGCCCACAACAACAGTATCGCCCAACGGAGTCGACACATGAACAAATGTAATTAAAGACTCACGGGGCATATCCAGAAAATGGGCAAAATATGAAGAAACATAGGAATATGTAGAACCAGGGTCAAATAAAGCCAAAGCATCTCGGCAACAGACTGAGAAAATACCTGCGAACACTGCATTCGAGGCCATAGCATCTGGCCTGCCTGGAAATGCATACATACGAGCCGGACCTCCACCTGCTTGACCTCCCCCTCTAGGGCGGCCTCTAGCTGCCTGGGCGGGTGGTGAAGTAACTGGAGCTGAAGTCGAGGGCTGGCCCCTATGCTGAGAAGAACTACCGGTACGACAGGGACACTGCCTCCACATGTGCCCAAACTCCCCACACTCAAAACAACTCCCTGGAGGTGGAGACGAGGACTAATAGAACCTCTGGCACCAGAATGGCCACTAGAAGACTCATGCATAGAGGAACTCTGAACTGGTGGTGCTCGAGCTGCACTCTGGGCTTGGAGGGAACCGAATGAAGAACGGCCTGACTGAGAACCGCGGGGACCATGCCCCGAAGATGCAACACTGTAAGCTGCGCGGACTGAAGGAGGTGGCCTGAATGAATGGCCTCTACCATACTGAAACTGCCCCTAGCAGGAGCACCACTAGAACCACCTAATCCACGAGGCCTCTTGGCCTTCCTCTCCTCCCGCTCCTGGCGGCGAACCGACTCAATATCTTGAGCAATATCAACAACTTGGTCGAATGTAGCATCTGATACCCTCTCCCGAGTCATGAAAAGGCGGAGCTGATAAGTGAGGCCATCCACGAGCCTCCTAATCCTCTCCCTATCAGTAGGGACCAACTCAGTAGCATGATGAGCTAACTCCGAAAACCGCATCGCATACTGCCTCACTGATAGCTTCCCCTTGCACAGCTGCTCAATTCTACAAGAAGATAGTGGAGAACTACTACTAGGTGAGGGGTGCTGAACCAACAGTCCTACGCCTCTCAAAAGACTCCCACCAAGTGAAAGAAGCACCAGAAAACTAAAATGTAGCAAATGAGACCCCATTGGTCACCAAAATCCCAGCAGTACGCAGCATCCTCTGACACTTATCCAAAAAACTCTGTGCATCCTCGCCCTCAACACCACTAAATGTCGGAGGCTGTAGTCCACTAAACCTCTCTAGTCTACGCTGCTCGTTGTCTGGCATAGCCGGAACCACGAAGTCCCAAACTGGAGCAACCGGCTGGGCTGGAACTGCACCTGGTTTCTGATGGCCCTGAGTACCCTGCTCAGGTGTCCGATCAACTGGAGTCTGACTGCCTCCCCCGGCCTGAGAAGTAGCGACAACTGCCTGAGCAAGGCTGGTACACACATTCAAGATCTGAGCCAAGGTCTCTTGAAGACCCGGAATAATAATAGGCATTTCCGGTGCTTGAGCCTGTCTCGCTGGAGTATCTGCGGAGGGAATCTGACCCTTAATAGTAGGGGGATCAACTGGTAGTGCCCTGGATAGTGCGCGGGATGGCCCCTACCTCTACCACGACCTCAAGCGCGACCTCGACCCCTCGCCGATCTAGCTAGTGGCTGATCACCTTGATCGGTAGCGCGAGTCCTCACCATCTGTGAGAGAAGGAAACAACAGAAGTTTAGATTGCCAGAATCAAAAAAATGGGATGACATAATTCAAGAGAATGAGATTGTTCCTAAGGGTTCTGCAGCCTCTCGAAGATAAGTACATACGTCTCCATACCGACCCGCAAGACCCTACTAAACCTGCTCATGACCGTTGAGTCCTATGTAACCTAGCTCTGATACCAACTTTTCACGACCCCAAATCCTAAACCGGCCGTGATGGCGCCTATCGTGGAACTAGGCTAGCCAATAATAACATAATTACAGTTTCTTTCCAAAATCCCAACCATTTTTAACATTTCATACAAATGTATAGAATTACTGAATCCATTAGGCAAATAAACAGTTAAACAGTCTAAACCATCCCTAAAATCCGGAGTCAACATTTCTTGAGCATCTAAGGAATATACAGAAAAGTCTACTATTATAATACAACGCCTCCAAACGAATAACTAAGTATAACATAAAAAGGGAAAATAGAGATGTTGCGGACGCTAAACAGCTACCTCTATGTCCCGAACTCTGACTCCGCACGGAATAGATGTCTAACGCTCGGTATCAACACCTGTATTTGCACACAGGGGTGCAGGGAGTAATGTGAGTACGCCAACTCAGTAGTATTGAAAATAAATCAAGTCTAAGCGACAAGAAACACATAAAAATCAATATCATCAGTTCACAATATGCATAACCTTTTTTCCCAATAGTATATACATAGGAATATGAAATCAACATGCCTTATAAGCCAACTTCAGAAAAATCCTTTGACAAATGTGTTTTCCAACAATTTCAGAAATAAAAATAACCGAAGGATTTAGTGTAAAATGAAATAAATCATAACTAGCCCCTCGGGAAAAAACATGGATCATAAATCTCCCATCGGGCAGGACATCACTCAGCACCTCACATCCCCTCAGTATCAGCCCCGCGGGCAAGCTCACTGTTACTCATGCCTCTCCGTCACTCGTCACTCGGCACTAGGGGTGTGTATAGACTCTGGAGGGGGATCCTTCAGCCCTAGCACTAATATCAAGCCACCTCGTGGCGTATCATATCCTCACAAATCAGGCCCTCGACCTCACTCAGTTAGAAGCTCTCAAAAGCCCCTCGGGCGTATAAGTAAAAACGGGGTACTCGACCCAAAAGCATCATTTTATATTTCAAATCAGTGTAAAAAGTTTGAGTTTCGAAATCAGTTATGCATAACATGACTGAGTGTAAATCATGAATCAATAGTGAGGAAATAGTAGTAAAAATCCCCCAAAGGGTCCAAATAAGTCGGCACGAGGCCCCAAACATGGCTTATAGCCCAAATATATCAGTAGTTTTAGAAAACAATTTAACATAGGATTTAGAGTAAAAATACGCAACTCAAATGTTGCTGCGGAGAGGACCAAGTCCAATCCAAAAATCAGTACACGCCACATACTCATCATCCGACATGTGAGCCATTCTAAAACTGCAACAAATATGACGGCCGATGTTTCATACCCTCGGGACAAGATTATAACCATTACTTACCTCTACCGAGCCACAATACTAGTCTGTGATGATCTTGCCCCTCAAATCGGCTCCCGATCTCTCCGAATCTAACCAAACCCAGATTAACATCATCAATATACACAAAAGGAACAAAACCCAATCGAAAACTATCAATTTATACAAAATTCTTGAAATTCGGCCAAACCGAGCCCTGGATCCACATCTCGAAATTCTATAAAATTTACATCACTAGAATCCTCATCTTCCCACGATTCTACACATACCAAGAACACCACACTCGGACCAATTTTTTCAACTTTAAATTCTTCAAATTCAAGCCTAATCCGTCACAAAATAACATAGAAACGAGTTTATAATCCAGGAACTTACCTCCACTGAAGACCTTCGAATTCCCCCTTCAATTTACTCTCAAACCAGCTCAACCCGCATGCAACAATGGAAGAAATGACCAAAGTTTCGCGGAGGAACCTATTTATATTTTCTGTCTAGTTAATCTGCACCTGCGGACAATTCTTCGCAGCACAGACCCGCACCTGCGAAATCCGACTAACAGTCCAAACTTCGCACCTGCGGCTTCGCAGGTGTGGCCCATGCCTCCACCTGCGGATTCCTCCCAGCCTGGCCTCTTTCGCACATGCGCAAGGATCTTCGCACCTATGGCCATCGCACCTGCGGCTATCCGCAGGTGCGGCCACACCAGTAAATTCACACCAGCAGCTATTTGCTGCAAATTCCTAAGTCCAATCCTCCGTTAACCATCCGAAATAAATCTCGAGCCCCTCGGGGCCCCAACCAAAATACCAACACACCCCATAGTATCATTCAAACTTATTCTAGCCTTCGAAACACTAAAAACAATAGAAAAATATAAAAATTACACTCAAATTCAAGCCTATGAACTTTAAAACTTCTAAATTTTGCCAATGATGCCGAAACCAACCAAAACACATCCGATTGACTAGAAAATTTGCACACATATCCAAAATGACATTACGAACCAGCTCCAACTATCGAAATTCCATTTCGACCCCTATAGCCTTTTTTCTACTGCCGACCCGATTTCGCCAAAAACTAACTTTCGCCGATTCAAGCCTAATTCTACACCGGGCATCAAAACTTCATTTCGAACACACTCCTATGTTCCAAATCACCTAATGAAGCTATAAAAGCCATAAATTACGTATTCCAAGGTTATTTTTCCAATAAGTCAACTCCTAGTTGACTTTTCCAACTATTTAGCTAATTTAAGAGACTAAGTGTCTCAGTTCTCACCACAACCACTCCGAAACTGAACCAAACGACCCAACACAACGTAAATAGGCTAAGAATCATAGGATAAAGTAGAAATCGGGAAAACGGGGCTAATTCACAGAACAACCGGCCGGGTTGTTACAAATACATGCACAGAACACTCGAAAGCAAGGATTATCAGTTTTCCTTCATTCTTCTTACTATTTTCACTAACTCAACACTTGTGAGATTGTTTTGATATATCATGGCTGGCTATGACACATTAGTTTTGGGGTTTTTATTTAGCCATGAATATAGTTATTTTACATTGACTTCTCTTTGATTACAATTTGCTATTGTATGGTTGTTTGTTGTATTATGTGCTTAGTTGTTTTTTTGTCTGGCGAATGGTTTAGTTCTATCAAATACATGGATTATGATTGGCAAAGCTACATTTCAAATATAGAAGAATGGAAGAGGGCTTGATCTTAACTCTAGGGCAGGGGCATATGTGTGGTTAGGATACCTAATAACCATGCTTTATTAATTAGCATTATCTTAATGCTTTCATGATAGATTATTTTGATAGAAATATACACATTAATCTATTTTTGGGATGCGCGTACTAATTTGGGAGAGTACTCTGAGCAAAAATTTCTTGATTAATTAACAATCATAAGCGAATTACATGTAAAAAAGGGGTTAGCTAGGAAACAATATGATTGGTTAATTGATCAAAACTCTTGAATATTAATCTCTACTGAATTCTCAACACAATCACTTACTATTGTGCTAGCTTCGTTAACTATTAAATTTGATTCCTAGTTATATAACAAAAAGTCAAACTTTGATCGACTTGATTTAGTAACAATTTGAGTTGAAGTTTCAATGTATTAAACACAATCCTCTGTGAGTTAGACAATCAATTCATCATTTTATTACTTTTTGATCACGCATACTTGCACGTGCATTTAGGAGAAATACTACGTGATGAATCTTAAATCATGCTTAGAATTATATTAGAATTATTACTTGTCGATTCGAACTTGACGGCCTTCTTTCACCATGTTGGGATACCTACATTACCATTTCCATGCAGTTGTCTTATTTGATATGTGATTTGGTGATTATAATCTCTTGTTCCTCCTGTTGATATTCTCATTTGCTGATTATTGGCTCCAACTTCATAGAGACTTCCTTTTGGAGACTTCGGGGTGAGTTTCCTTATTAACGATCCGCATCACATGGATTCTCTTCACTTGTTTATTTATTCTTGTCCTTTGTTCCTTCAAACAAATACTGTAATATTGATAGACACAATTCACTCTTTTAGTTGCTTGTGACAATTGTGAAACCGTGTTTTTGGTATTGCTGGATAGTTTTGGTCGTGTTTAGACCCTTTCTCGAATCATTATTATTTGATATTTATTATGAGACTATTTATACTTTTATATTTGTCATAACTCTATTAATAACATAATAATTAGGCTTATGTTATTAATATTGGGTTTTGGCTATCCTAACAAGTAGGTTAGACGCCGTTACAATATTTTGTGGAATTTTGGGTTGTGACACTTTACTAGATGTTATTGATTTGTATTTTACTATATTATAGTCGCTTGGAGGTGAGTATTAAAGGAAATTTTGGACTTGGGTACATGCCATATCGAGTTTCGGGTGGGCCAGTAGATTTTTAGCGCTCATTGTTGGAAGCTGACATCTATAAGGTTGTAGAGTTTTTATGTTTGATTAGAAGTGGACTTTGTTGTTTTCATTGTCCGTTTGGTATTTAGAGCCTTGTAATAGGTTTGGAAACTGATTGGCGACTTGTGTGTAAGATTTAGGGTCATTTCGAGTTATTTAGGTACGTTCCGCATAAGTTTGGAATTAGGTAATTTGGATTAGTTTGTTAAGTTTGAATTGAGGTGCAATTCATTATTTGGGTGTTATTTTTTATGATTTGAGGCCTCAATTAGGTCCTTGTTATGTTTTGGAATTTGATGGTGTGATTGGATAGGGTGCTGGGAGCCTCATAGTTGTTTCAAATCATTTCCTTTATGTTTGGTGTTGCTGGTTTTCTTGTGTATTGGAGTTCATCATGATCGTGGAAGGTCTATCATGATCCCAGAGTGTGTTTGAATTGAAGGTGATGGTTTTTCTTTGCTTTCTGGGTTAGGGAGGCGCTTTCGCGGAGCATTAGGGTCAGTGGTCTTCGCTTTCGCGTAAAGGAAGGTCAACTAGGGATGATATCCCTTTGGCCATTACTTTCGTGAGTGTTCTATCGCATTTGCATAGATCAAGCTAAGGTAAGCACGCTTTGGCAACTAGGTCCTGGCGATCGTGTAGATGAGGCACTAGTAGGACATGTGATTGGTCATCACGATAAAGAATAAGTTCCCGCAATCACGAAGAATAACACATGGGAAGAATTCATATTTTTATTTGTGACTTAGAACCATTTCACTTATTTTTCTCTTGGCTTGGGCGATTTGGGATCATTTTGAAGGGGGGTATTTCATAAGGTATAATAAGGTGAGTAATTATACCTATTATAAGTTAAATACATGGACTATGTGTAGATATTAACATGGAAAAAGATTATTGGGATTTTGTTGAAAAACCTAGGATTTAGTAAAAATGGGACTTTATCCCGAAATTGACTATGCAATCGGGTGTATGTTTTATGTTTGAGTTCGTAACCCCATGGTTAACATTTATCTTTGAAAATTTCCAGATATTGGGCATGTGATCTCGAGGTTAACATTTGTTGACTTTCCGAATTAGGTTGGGAATTGATTAGAATAGTTAAATAATTAGTTTTTAAACATTTATTTATTGGCTTTCACATCCTTTGAATAGTTTTTAGTTGCTCGGCGTAGATTTGAGGTGACTAGTGAGTGATGGTAGGCTATAATATTGTGTCTTAGTCGCTTATGGCACTCTAATTTACTGCACTTTAATTGAGTTTGAGTTTTAATTGCTAGTGTTTTGCACTAAGTTTGGGTTTTACGCCTTATAGGAGTGATTTAGAGCTATGTTGATGTTATGGAATAATTTCGAGCTACGTAGATGTTATGGAATGATTTCGAGCTATTTGCAGCTTTGGAGTCTGAGTAAAAGCCCAACGGATTAAGCTTGGGTCGTGTTCGGGGGTTGAGAACCAAGTCTAGATGCCAAAATCAAAGCAAAATTCGTACTTTGAGAAATTTGCACTAATGCAACGCACTGTGCGACGCGCTAGTGCAAATCTCTGTTGCCTGTCAGAACTATCTCACTGAAGTTTCCCACTAACGTGCCGACACAAATTTTAAAGAGTTATTGTCCAATTTCGCGTAGGAAAGGTGTTTTTATTTGGGCCCGACCCTACTTGGTATATATACATGGAAAAATGTTATTTTCGGGACTTTTGACACATCTTAGACCTATGGAGGATAAGGAGGATTTGGAGAAGCGAAAGCACAAGGATTTAATCATTCAGTCCTCAGTCAAGACAAAATTTTGGCTTGTTGTATGTTTTACTTTAACTTAAACGTATTTGTGATGAATTCCTCCATATCTATGGAGTAATTCTCTTCAGGGTTTGATGAATTTGGTGTTTTAATTAATGTTTGTGGATTATAACTGTAGTTTTTATGTATTGAATCGTTTTGGATGATGTTTACCATAAAATTGGGATAACAATTAAACTTATATTATGGTTTTAAGGATATGTGATTTCACCCAATACCAATTGATAAATGAGAAAGTAAATGACAGAATTGAATTGTAAAATAAACAAGGCAGTGTGCGAGATGAACCTCGACTCGAGGTGGTAATAGTATAAGAACAATAAAGATAAAGTAATTCTGATGAACATTAAGCAAAGGAAGAAAGAATTATATAGCGTTTCTTAGTGAATAATGTAATGCTTACAAATGTCTGGAATTACTCTTTATATAGTCGAGGAATCCTAATTATAGCATACTTCTAATTACATAAGGGAATCGTATAAACAACTAATTTACCGCTCCTGATTTGATATTTTTTGAGATTCATGCCATGATCCTCAACCAGTCAAAGATATCTCTCTATTTCTATTACGAAGTTATCCCCGATGTTACTCGAAGTCTATCTTCCTGGCTTCAATTGATAACGATTTTGATCTTCGAAAGAGACTTCGACATCTAACTAAGTGCCTCAGCTCTTCGATGCAACGTCCTGGTCTCGATCAAATAGTGAATCAGGCAGCCCCAATTTCTAATGTATACAGATAGTCCCGTCATTTCTTTGAATATAATGATAAGAAACGAACTGAGCCTTTAATTTTTTCTTGACCTCGGTAGACAATGATGTCATCCTCGTGACGTAAGCTATGGATTTGATAGAAATGACCTGTCGGTTCAGTTCCCAAAATAATTAGTGAGGCCACTACTGACGTCGAACCGTCACCGTGAATCCATAAATATGACTTCTTCTTGTTGAATCACATTTTACTTCCACATTCGTATGCTCTTTCAATCTTTTATCTATCTCAAACTCTTCACTTACATTACTCCTTAGGTCATCTCCGCCAGTTTTGAACCACCAAAACTTTCTACCTTCCTCTTTCCTTAACATATATAATGGTGAAAACATCCAAAACTGTTCCAGAAAAGGAAAAAATTCCTCTTCTTTTTAACGGCCGGCCGTCGGTAAAACGTTAGTGGAACCGCTTCATGAGGAGTGAGTTCCCGTCCCGTGTGTTCTTAAATCTGACTTTAAAACCCAGAACCGTCCATTCGTCCCTGGACGATGCGACCGCGTATCGAGGTATATTTGCTCGATAACCGTGGGTTTCCTCGAGAATATAAAAAGCGATTGCAACTGGGGGGACAAAGTTGTATAGATCCCTTCTCCTAAAGAAAGAATTATTGCCCACGTGAAAGGGTTTCTAAGTGTTTACACTTATCCTTTCACGTTGGGCCCCCTCAATCTAGTCAACGCTGACTTCTACTATCAATATCGGGTGACTTTAGGCCGGATACACCCTTCCTTTTCGCGTATAGTGCACATGCTTTGATTTTTTTTCCAACAAAGCTGAGGGGTTGTCGTTTACCCTCGACCATCTTATCCGATTATACATCCCTCGAATCTTTGGAGGGTTGATCAAACTGCAATGTCGAACGACCAAGGCATTATTCTCGAGTATCGACGAGGACAAGTACCGTGGGTGGATGGGTCGTTTCGTAAGGGCGAGGACTTGTGACTTTATCTCGAAAGAGAAAATGCCATTTCCCAAAAATGGAACCAGAAGCATCAGTAGCACACTACTTGTTAGTTTCCATATTTTCATTTTTGTGCTTCATTTAACATCTTCCTTCGTCGTACATTGGTTTATTGAATGCCTCGAGAAGTCCCTGACCTCGAGGACTGGGTTCGAAAGCTGGCTTCAACTTCTTCCTATGCCGGGCGATGTTGGCGCGGCTTGGCAAAAGGCCAATGGGAATCAATGAACCATGATAAGTTTCCATTCTCTTATTTCTAAGGCATTGGTTACACTTCTTTTACGTACTTAGACCTTTATTGTGCAGGCCTGAACAAAGATGCATTCTTGAGGCCTCCGAGTAGTGAGGAAGAGGCTATGGCCCTGATATCTTAGGACCCTAAAAACAAAAAAGGCAGCAACTCATAAACCAAAGGGGGAAGTTATCCCTCTGACTTTGGAGTCAGTTCAATGGATAAGGGAAGAAGAAGAAGAAAATGAGGGCGGTGACTCGAGTAAGGAAGACTGTCGAGACCGCCAAGTCTTCCAAACCGACGGTGGTTGTAGAGACCCCGCCTCGTGCTGAAGAAATTTCAGGCAAGGTCCCCGAATCAGCTGAGGTCGAGGTTGTCTCACCTCGAACGACGACCGTATCAGAGGGGGCTGGTCCCGAAACCCGTATAGCCAAACAAAGCACCTTGAGTGACTCTCTTGGGGCAGTGACAACAGGTTACTCATAGTCTCTACCGGCTTTTTCCAAAGAGGCCATAAGGAATTCTCGAGCCATAAGAACTCCTGAAATAGGCGGAGTCCCCGGTGAAAAGGATCCTTTTCGGATTTTTTTACTGGGGTTGATGATGAATCCAATCTCAATGATGCATCCAACCTCTTCAAAGAAGCCCAACGTCTTCTGAGCCGAGTAAGTATGAAAGTTTTTGATGTAGCTTTATTTAATTTTTCCTTTTCTCTGTCTAACTCCTTCCCTTTTGATGCAGGCGTTTTCTAAGTCCCGGGCCGACATAAACCAATGTGAGGACGATCTCCAATGGCTTTCAGAGGGGAGGGATTCTCTTAAGCTTCTCTGTGGGCAGCATTAAGAGGAAATCACGGACCTCCAAGCTGATTCGGCTAAAGCTCGCAAGGAGGAAGCCGAGCTGAACGAGCAGGTAACGATTCTCTTGAAAAAATACGGGCTCAATCCAAGGGTGGAAGCTAATGTTTCGATGTCACAGTTGCAGGAAAAGATCGAGAAGATCAAGCTATTCCGGGATAAGGTCGATCAAGCGAAATCTAACTACCACGAGTGGAAGGAAATCATAGACCACTTTGTTGCAGATAAAGAGACTGCCCTGGCTCAGTTATCATCGGACAAAGTCCAATTTCGAAGTTCTAGGGAAAAGTGCTTGGTCCAGGTCAAGAGGATTGAGGAGCTCGAGGCAGAACTTTATAAGGCACAAGCTGAGGCCGAAAAAGAAAAGTCCTAGGATGACAAGTCGGTAGCCATATATCTGTCTGATGCCGAGGCTGCTAAAGCACAACTGAGAGAGGCTACCGATCGAACACAATGGACTGTTGAGATAGCAACATGCCAATCTCAGATAGAGACCCTTGAGGAGATTCATGCCCGAGGTTTCGACCTTGCTGAGGAGATAGCTCAGGAAGATGTGCATGAAGCCGATGCCATGCTATTGGCCTCTTTTGACGACGATGATGACGATGAAGGAACTAAGAGCGGGTCTGATAATAATGGGGGGGGGGGCGAGGAGGAAGCGTCCCCCGATGAAGGAGTCACAATCGAACATAGTTAGGGCACTTGTACTTTTTTTTTCTTATTTCTTTTTGTAGGACCCGATCGGTCTTTTGTAAACATATCTGTTGATATATATAAGAATGTTTTTTTGAATTTTGTCTCAAATTTCGCCTTGTGATAATTTCAAATCTGCTTTGTGCCTTGTAAAATTTTAATTTACTTTATGCCTTGTGGTTGAGTGAGTTCTTGCTTGAACTGAATGTAATAGAACCCTTAGGTTTGAATAAAGTGAAAATGGATTCTCGGATTCAAAAATGTAATGGGCCTTAGGTTCTTTCAATTGGGCTGATATGGCCTTGGTAGAATGGCTTTTCCCTTTTTCGTCTTAGAGATTCTTTCATATATGAATTTTGTTATGCCTTAGCATAAATTTTTTACCCATTGGGTTTTTTGAGGGTTTAATATTGATCGAAACCCTTTGCTTTTTATGTCTTAGCACAAATTGGCATTTAAACAGTTCAATACCTATGGTTTTTTGACGGCTGATATTATCAAAGCCCTTTGATTATCTGAGGGTCGCCTTTTTTAATCGATTTTCAAAAGAATTTGAAGGAATATTTTCATTGCGGAATTCAGACTTCTCCGAGCGAGTTAGTTTGGCCATAGCCTTGGGTATACCTCTTAGGCTTATTTTCCCAAATAACATTTTACACTTGTTCAAAATTTTAGTCCATGAGTAGGATGGTCTTGGCCTATAAATCGAGCGTTTCCCCTTTGAGGTCTTATGGTATCAAATTTGACAGTTCGAACATGCCAATTTTTTGGCGGCAGTCCCCGAGTATGGGGTTGATTGTTTGAAGTGTAGTTGTACTTGGTTCTCGAGCTATTTTCACAAGAAATCATAAGCAAGGAGCTAGTAAAGAATAAATTTAATTAAGGTATGAGGCATCAGGTAGAGAAAAGCACTTCTTTCAATAATTCATACATGCATACATGTTTTTCCACTAGGGTTCGAGTAATCTATGCGGACACGGTTCATTAAACCATTTTTCTCTCTTCAAAATAGTAAATGAGCATGAACTAATACTTTTCCATAATTTCTGCATTTTTTAAGGATTTTTATTAATTTATCCTAGTATCTTTAATTATATAAATAATTACTAATTACATCATAAATGGCTTTATAACAATTTTATGGCTTAATTTTACCATTTATATTTATACTAAGCTTTAATTATTTCATAAATAGCCACATTTATATTTTTGGGGCTTATAATTATAATAACTTTGCAATAGCCCATGCATGCATTATTACATTATTTCACTAGAAAATAGCTTTTTATATTCCTATAATATTAAGTAATTATTTTAAATTATTTTCATGCATGAAACACATTTTTTATAATATATTAATATTTTTTTATAAATTATTTTATTAATTAGTTGGGTATTTAACAAATAGCCATTTTAAGTTTTATTTTAACTCAATTACACTAGCCCAAATGTTTTAAAACGTAGCCCAAATCTGCTCAAGCCCAGTTCTGTATTTACCCGACCCAAAACCTCCTCTAATCGTGACCGTTGATCTCTGAGATCAACTATCCACATTTTTTCTTTCCTTTTTTAATCAATACCCGACCCTAACCCCCTCATTTCCCTTTTGTTCCGCCGTCTTTATTTCCTTACCTTCCCCCCTTCTATCTTAGACGCTCTCCCCAAAACGTAGCCGCCGTCACTGGGAACTCCCCTTTCTACATCTTCTGGTTGTTGATTTGGTCGATTTATTAAAGAATCTCGAAGAGATTCAACCTTATTTTGTTCGAAACCTTTTCACAGTCATGTATATGGCCATCTGTATTTGTGAGTACTATTTTCTTCCTATTTATGGTTCAAATCTATGGTTTTAGACCAAGTTTCCTTTCATCTCTGCCATTTGTGAAAACCCTAATCTTATGACTACTTGGGTCTGTTCAGATCCTTGTAGATCTAAAATGTTTCTACGTATTATTTGTGTATTTTTCGTAGAAAATACCCTCTGTTTTCCTTATTATCATTTGATTCCAGTGATTTCTAAGAAATAGGGTTCGTCCTATGTTCTCTTTAAACGATTTTCAAACTTCCAACTGTTGAATCTGATTATTCTCTACTGGTTTGACTAATTTTTCATATCTGCTTTAAACCCTAGGTCTTTCCATTTATTGCACTAATTAGTTCAGTGATTTTTTCTCGTTATTTGATTATTTATGTCAATCAAATATATTGACTGATTTTATTTAGGGTATGAATTATATTTTACCGATAAAATCAATACTTATCTTTGATTTACCTATTTTCCTTATTTGTGACTTTAATTAGTAATAATTGCGTTAATTAGACTATTAGTTTGATTTGGGGATCTGATTGACTCCTATACGGCATATGATTAATTTGTTACCTTATTTGGACTGTAATCTGTTCTATTAATTGACCCTAACCAATTTAAGGGGTCTCTCCCGGATTTTCTGTATGAATTGATTGGGTTAATTCCACAGTTAACTGGTTGGTTTATTTGATTACCCTATTTTATGAACTATGAGCTATTATTACCTTATTTGGTTTACCTTACTAAGTTCTATATAAACTCTCATTCTGATTCTTCTTGGACACAAACACAATTCAGAAAGAAACACACAAAAAAAAAAAAACTTTGCTCGCATTTAGACATTTCTGCTACTTGTGTTTACTACACTGTCTAGCCGGCTAAAAGCCAAGGCTAGACAACCGAGTTCTGTATACTTTCCCCTTCTGTTTTGCTATCTTTAACTGGTATGTCTCCACTCCTATTGTCATTCATTATACTATGAAGATTAAACCTATGTGCTTTTCCTGCCTATTGCTCTACTTCCGTGTTTAGACACATGTCTTTCTTGTTTATTGCTTTTAATAAGTATTATCTACTTCTGTATTAATATATGTGTCTTTCATGTTTATTGCTTTAAATGAACATGTTTACTTCTGTATCTAAACTTCTGTCTCTCATGCTTATCGACCTCAATTAGTATTACCCCTTCTGTGTAGTTTAATACATGTCTTTTCTGTGTGTTGATCTCAATTAACATGACTACCTATGTCCTTCCTGATTATTGACCTTGGTTAGCATGAATGCTTCTGTGAAGCCGGACTTCTATGACTTCCCATCTATTGCTTTAAATCAGCATGATCATTTATGTTGATATGTCCCATTCATTAATATGGATGTTATCACATGCAGTTAGAATTATATGTTTCCTGTTTATGGCCCTTAGTTAGTATGCTATGTCCTATTGAGTGTTACGGAACTTGGATGTTATGAGATATCAACCTGCCCCTTCCTGATCTATGTCCTTGTTATCGACATGCTATCACTCTCACCATGTTTTATATGTTCCTGACAAATGAATTCCATGTTCCCAACCCCTACTACCCTTCTTTGTATAGTTGTATGTTTATTATTATGTTCCCAGCATGCTATGTGCACCACTCAGTGATAACTAATGGATTAAGTTGAATCTAAGCAATCTGAAGCTTGTCTGAAATGGTTGTGATCCTGTTTTTCTCCTTTATTTAATTGATGTAAGTCTTTGTTTGAACCCAGAGTGCTGCAATGACTCTTTATATTCATGTTTTACTTCTAAACTATTTTCTTAAAACTATTCCCTATTTTCATATACTGTTTTACAACTCCTACTCTTAGAATACCGGGGGTCCTACCACTTCAGTATGAGCACTGCATAGGATTCCATGAGACTCGTCAAAACTCTGACGCACCGGGGATGGACTTTCCAAATTTGTTCACAAAATTATTTTCTTTAAAGGTTTTCTTGTGTGAGCATTACACGGGGTCCCTGTGACCCCTGGGAACTTTGACACACCAGGATACCATCTTGTGTACTGTGAGATTTTGGCGCACTTCAGACTTGGTTGAAGACCTAGTTTTCCATGTTTACATTTGGGCCTATCCAGGTTCCCTATAGTATTGCTTCCATGATTCATTTTATAGCTGGTCTGTAATAATAGTTCTTGTAAAAACATATATTGGGGATATTAGTAAAACTGGGAGGGACTTTTCTATATTTTGTGGGGATCATGTAGAAATCATTCTCATAAGTTTGTTATGATTATCTACATGCATTAGAAACCATGCCTATAGGACTGTTATGTGCATTAGAAATCATGTTTATAGGACTCATCTCGTTATTTGTCCTAAATTTCTAATTTTCATTCTAAAAAAACTTGCATTCTCACACGAGCACTAGAAATCCTGTTTTTGGGCCACTTATCAATTTTATGTATTAGAGTTCATGTTGCACTCGCTTAGATATCATGCCTATAGGTAAAACATATTAAAAATCTGTTTCCTCGTCTAACCAACATGCCTATAAGTATAAAAACAGTTCCAACACTTAGTATCATGCTCATAGAGATAAATACGTAAAATCAATTTCTGTGTTTATGCTTGTGATCACCCTCAGCACATAGACAACATAGGGTCTAAACAGATAAAAACTGCCTGTCTAAAATCAATCATTGGTTTAGAGTTATGTCCTGATTAATGCTTAGATGACATGTTTAGAGGATACCGTTGATCCACACCTAGGCAAGCATGTAGGACAACTAAAATTCTGAACTTCTGAATTGTGTTTGTGTGACTTCTTATAAACTGCCCAGATTCAGTAAGCCATAAAAATCAGTAGGCAAACTGATTAGGTGTTCACTGCCTCGCCTTAACAAATTATGCATATTTTTCTTTTATGCTCACCTAGATATCATGTTATAGGACTTTAAAGTGTTTAAAATTGTTGTTTGAGACATGCAATTGTTTGCTTATTTATGGAGGTAAATTTGAGTCTTTGACTGCTTTGTTATATAACTGTCTTATCTGTTTTGTTTGTCGCTTAGATTTTCTC
Organism: Nicotiana paniculata; assembly: GCA_005239505.1. NCBI lineage: Eukaryota > Viridiplantae > Streptophyta > Magnoliopsida > Solanales > Solanaceae > Nicotiana > Nicotiana paniculata. The sequence continues at coordinate 111,085 of ML331668.1, forward strand.
CTTTTAAGCACTATATGTGAGTCTAGAACCACCTTAATAGAGGTCTTAAAAACCTCCAAGGCCATACCTAAAGGGTGGGGTAATGCATGCATATATCAATTAGAATCGCTTAAGTAATAATTAAGGGGAGGTTAATTGGTTGGTAAAGGATATGATGACCTGTGCGCTAATGCTACGCACCACACCTCTATTTGGGGAAAGTTTACCGAGTATTGCACAGAAGTGATCCTATAGGCTAATAAACATAGGACCCATTTTATTCCCGTTTTAAAATGATATTTACTTGTTTAAATTACTGTATGACTAATTCACTAAAATGAGTTTGGTCGGGATCCACTGTTGTGGACCTCGAGGGGTTCCTAACACCTTTACCTCAAGGTAATTTTGAGCCCTTACCCAATCTCTGGTCATGTAAACCGGTTTATGAGTAACTTGCATTAGGTTCCATAACACACCTTAAATCCGTTAGGTGGCGACTCTTCAAATTCCATACCCCTTCCCAAAAGGATATGAGTTGTCCCAAAAGATGTCGAAACCTGGACTCCGTAAGGAAAAAGCGGGCGACAGCATGGCGACTCTGCTGAAGATTTGTAGGCTCTTACCATGACAAACTTGTTTCTGTTAATTAGTCTAAGCATGCTTTATTCTGCTGATACATGTGCACCTTATCCCTTTCCCTTTCCCTTTATGTGATAATTATTTATTTTCAAGTATTTATGATTTCCTTCACTACGAACTGACATGTCTCTTTGTTTTCATTTTTTAACTATCTTTCAATTATTAAATACCACATTTATTATTTTCCTAACGTGCAAATACATGAGAACATGCTATTAACTACTGCATAAATCATGCTCAACATCATATTCCACTCGTGCGTAATCAATCATATAACAACGCTTGATGAGTGGTTGCACTCTTCCTATATATCTCCCTTTTAAATTTATAAAGGCTTATTTGCGGTAAAACTAGTCAATAAGCAGTGCAATCGACGGTTTCGTGCCTTTCCACCTCAAGTAGTCCGCTCGAAGGTACCAGTCTAGACCTTCATGGCAACCTTACTCTGATTATAACTGTACATTCATGATGGTCAACTTTAGCCGGGTTAATATGTTATCCATAAAATAACCCCTTAAGGAAAACCATATCCAAAAGTCCATCGGGGTGTCCATAATCCCAACGGAGGCAAAAACATTTTGTGCATTAATTTTGGAGAACTAAATTCCAATATGCTGATCATTGATGTATAAATAGCCGAATCAGGAGGGGGAAAAGGGCCCAACCTTCTTTGTTTTGCAGAAAATGAGGCACGAGGTCCTGAGGTTGGCATGGTCTGCAATATACCACCGCTGCTACTGGATTGGTGGGATGATCTTTCCTCAAGTGATAAGAAACATGTAAGAAAAGTCCTGGAAAATTTGCCTTCTCTGTTGGACATCCAACCAAACAACATGTTGATTAGATCTGCAACTATGTTTTGGGATAGTGAAAGGTTAGTGTTTCGCTTTGAGAACATAGAAATGACCCCCGCTCCTAGATGAAATAGGGGGATTTGCTGGGCTACCTTGGGACAACCCTGGTATATTGGTGCCGAAAAATCGCACTGGCAAGAGGTTTCTAAAGATGATGCGTCTGAAAAAAACGCATATTTTGAGTGCTTAAAGAACTCTCACATACCCTTTGACTATTTGTACGAGAGATACGGTCATAGCAAGTCCTACCACATGTTCCATGATTATTTCTCTATCACTTCCTTGGGTCACATTCACCGCAGAGTTTTCGTGTTTGTTGTTTGCTTCTTGGGCATGATGGTTTTCCCAATGAAAGGGGATAGAATTCACACCAGACTGGTTATGGTAGCCAAAACTCTAAGGGAGGGAACCGAGGGACAAACATACACCATTGTCCCTATGTTTATAGCTGATATTTACCGGGCTTTAGATCACTGCCAGAAGGGGTTCAAGCATTTCGAGGATAGCAATTTGCTGCTGCAGCTTTGGTTACTCGAGCATCTCCAAAAGGGTACATATCGTCAAGATTTTTTGTGGAGGGCGTAGAATGATCACATAAACTTCCACCACTCTAAGAGGATGACTTATATCCCGGACATGTTTGCTCAACCAGAAAGTGCTAAGGAATGGGTGGAGTTCTTCGACAATTTGACCGAGGATCAGGTCTAGTGGATGTTTGAATGGTTCCCTACTGACGAGGTCATCATCAGGTCTAGGCACGGTCCTCACTTTGTGTGAATTGGGTTAAGGGGGATATACCCTCATGTTCCTATCAGATTTATGAGACAAGCAGGCAGGAGGAAGGTTATACCGTGGGTTGCGAAGATGAGTCATTTCCGGGCAGATTATCTAGATCACGACATCCCTTACAGGTGCCAAGCTCAGAATGTGTGGCACTCAAAGATCATCGTGGAGAAGGACACCACCGAGCCAGACAGGTATCATGCGGGATATGCACCCTTTTCCTGGCATGGTTAGAGGACAACTTAGCTGGGGTAGTGGAGCTAGGAATTGGTCTAGGATACAGGGTCATAGATGAAGATGCTGAGACCCAGGTAAAATACAACAAATAACGCAAAAGGATTCATGACTCCGAGGCCGAACATCAGGAGATACACGAGACGAACATGAGACTGATCAATGAATGGAGGGAGATGGCTATCACCTCCAACGAAAAGGTAGAATATCTGGAACAAGGTTTGATGGAGCTAGAGGAAAAGATAATAAAGAGGGTCGCTGACTGCCAGAATGCTGAAGGAAGCGAGGGAGGACATCTAGCAAGAGTCTACCTGCTGCTGGCCTGCGCGAACTGGGGAACTTGGTCGGTAGAGTTAGGAAGATCAAGCCTGGGGAGGGTCCTTCTGCGACCAAGTAGATTAGATTTATTTGCTTTTCCTAAATGTAATAAGGACAAGTGTCAATAGTGACTTATCTTTTATTATCTTAGTGTCGTATTGGATTCATCTATTTTTATATTAATGAACTGCGGCAACTATTGGCATTTAAGTTCTCCAAAACAACTTATCGCTAGGCCTACCTCAGGAAAAACGAGGTTCCCAAATTAGGACGCGAATTTACATTCCTGCAATATGTGTTTAAATACCGCAAATATTATTTCTCAGAACTCTTATTGACTTGGCTACCTTTTTGTTTTTTCTTTCTTTCTTTTGATCATTACCCATTCCCCAAAGGTTGGTTCGCGCATACTGTCATCATCATCTTATCACACAAGATCTAGGAGCCCTCCACCTTCTCCTCCTCGTAGTCCACCAAAAGGCAAAGGAAAGCAACAATGGATGACTTGAACAGCACCACAAAAGACAACAATACACATGTTGAACATGCAGATGCTTCTGATGGTTGGGGTACTTAGGCCTTAAATGATGCGGTCTCACGCCTTGAGCAGAGAATATTAGAACTTTAGGATGAGCTCGAGTAGGTCCGAAGTTTAGCAAACCTCTACCTCACACTCAATACCCCTGATGTCAACCACCTAAACACCCAGAATCATGTACAACGTCAGAAAACACCCAACAAGCGCCCACAGAATCCTCCTACACCTCACTATTATAAAACCCCACCACATAATCAAAATATCCCTCCATAATACCAACAAAACACCTACCATACTACACAAAATACCCCACAAATTATTGCCGAACCCACTCCACCAATGATTATTATCATACCCAAACTCCCGGTCACCAAAATAACCCCATATATGTGGAAACTTTACCTCAGTCCACTCAACCCATATCAGATACACCAGGATATACTGAGAAGGACTTGCTTATTAAAAACATAGCTAAGAAGCTCAGGAAATTGACAAGTCGGGTTCAGGGCGTCGAAGGAGGTAAAGGGATAGAAGGTCTGTACTATGAAGATCTATGCATACAACTAGATGTGGATTTGCCGGATGAATACAAATCTCCCAAGTTCAATATGTTTGACAGAACCGGTGATCCCAAGGTTCATCTTAGAACCTATTGTGACAAGCTCGTAGGGGTTAGAAATGATGAAAGGATTCGAATGAAGCTTTTCATGAGGAGTCTTACAGGAGATGCCTCGTCCTGGTATATCAACCAGAATCCTATGAAATGGGCCAACTGGGTAAGCATGGTGTTTACCTTGAAAATGGTAATTAAAATTATATTTGATTATGTGGTTCTAAAAATATGTGATCTATTTTAATTCCAGTTGTTAAATTAGTATATGCTAAGTGATAAGTGATAAAATGAGATAAGAGCAAAAGGCAACGAGATTGAGCAAACCGAGCAGTGGAGGGGCTGGTCTCGAGGCTAGTTGAAATGAGACTCGAGGTCGAGCTTGAGAAGCTTGACTAGGGGCTATAGATAATAATGAAAAAGTGTTGGAGGCATTAAGAGTGGCCTATTTATGATCAATAACAAGTAATAATGAAGACAACTCAAGAACACAATAAATGAAAAGCAAAAAATGAACGAGGCAATTGTACAAAATGTTTTAGTTAGAGAGCAGAGGATGTTCTTCTTCTTGTATTCAATATCATATATGTTACAAAGTTACAAGGGTCCCCTTTATATATGAGGTTGAATCCCAACATAGTACATGAATAATTAATGTAAAGAGATATGGCTGGTACAGACCTTTAATGCCACGGTACGGGCTTGTACTATTCTTGTGTACTTTGTCAGCTTTAACCACGTGCCCCCTGCGTATTCCCGCCTTTTTATGTTGACCCTTAACTTGTACTGCCTCGAGGTTGAGGACCCTCGATGTGCACCTCGATGCCGAGCTCGGCTTTCGAACCTTTAATTTCATCGAAGTGGCCGTGAAATCGGGTTCTCTGATTTTAGCCGTATACAAATAGTCCCCGCATTTCTTAGAATGAAGAGATAAGAAATGGTTTTGACCTTTCACCCCTTCGAAACTCCTACTATGACGTCAGTTCCTTCAGAGCATTAAATGATGTGACACGAAAAGTTGTGCAGAGGCTGCTGTAACAACAATTCTCGAGAAGCCCATAAAGCGTCACAGGTTAGAATTTCCTGCTTCAAGCTTGCACAAAGGGACCCTATAAATACTTATAATCACGTGCCTTTTCATAGTTTTGCGTCTTCTTCGTCAAACCTTCAGATTTCAACTAAGTGGTCTATTTTGTTATCTTCTGCCTGCTTGCATTTTCCCATCTTCTTACTTCGAAACTCGATAGCTACCATGGCAAAGACATCCAAAACAGTTCCACAATAGAAGGGGATACTTCTACATAACGCCCGTCTAAGGGCAAGTCAAAACTCCTCCTACCATCGGACAATGCATCCCTGGACTTTTCGATACCATATTTTATTTTACAATAGAAAAAACCCCTTCTACACCGGGCCAATGCGAGCCCATGTCCCGACATATAAGTGTAGTGTCGGATATTGATAGGGTTAAACTTGACTGCTACTGGGGGAGGCAGCCCGAGTAGAGATCCCTACGGCTGACGAAAGCATAGTCACGCACAAGGGTGGCTTTATCAGTGTCTTCACATACCGCTTCACCTTAAGTCCCGCCGATTCTTCTTCTCCACCTGTTGACCCGATGATTCTTGATTTTTTCCACCTATAACGAGTGATACTCGGTCAGGTCTATCCTTCATTCTGGAGGAATGTATATATGTTTTGTCATATTACCAATGTGGTCGAGAGCATGACCTTCACCCTCGACCATTTGATCAGATTATATAGCCCTCAACTTTTCCGTGGGGGCCTTATAAAATAACACCATCGATCCACCAAGGCATTCCTCGCCTGCATTGATGAGGATAGAGATCGTGATAGATGAGCCGATTTGTAAGAATCAGAACCTCAGACATCGTCTCTGTTGAAAGAATTCCATTCTCGGGGGAGTGGAATATGAAACGTAAGTATCCTTGAATCGAGCATGCTTTCGATGTCCCTTTCTTTTTCGACTGATTTTCTTATAATTGTGCAGTCACTGTTTGGTTACCCGGTGTGGTTGAGGACCCTCCGAGGTGGATCAAATGTTTAGACTATGCTTTCCCATACAACTAACGCATATGGCACGAGCTGGCCAAAACACAATGGCAGGCCATGAACCATGGTACATTCTTGTTGCTATTGCTTTCACATGCTTTGTGAGAATTTTTGATGATGATTATTTTTGACATGATATATTTGTGCAGGCCTTGGTGAAGGCGTGGTTGTGAGGCCGCCACCACCTGGTGAGCAAAAGGCCCCGAAGGCCACCAAAGATAGGAAAAGGAAGAAAGAGGCCCCGGTGGGGTCCCCAAAATCAAAGAGGACAAAGACTCAGAGGCTTAATACCGATGCCACGGTCTTCGACGGTCGGTGATAGCCTGTGGACCAAGGAGGAGAGTGACGATTCCTGCCCTTTGGTACAAAGGCAAAGTGATGCGCTGAGGCTTCGAGAGTTGTTGCGCGGTCGTTTGCTGAGCTTAAGGTGATCGATGCGGACCCGCCATTTAGAGAGGAGACCCTCGAGGAAGGTTTGGGCGCAGTCCCCGATGTGCTCATCGGACATGGCACAATCCGTGTTGAGGAGCTCGGGGGGCTTGCTACTGAAGCTTTCCGAGGTAAGGAAGAAGCCTCGATGGAGGCCGACATCGCTGGTGGACTTCATTCGGGCCCATCATTCTCTCCGGGGGAGATAGGTGATACTAAAGTTAGGGGTGTCCCCGGTCCAGAGACCTCTCATCGACAGGATGAATCATTCAGAGACTACTTCTATGGGGTAGACGACGAGACCGATGTTGATGCCCTAGTTGCCCTCGACGAAGCCGAGAGGCTCCAAGGAAGTGACATTTGAGAACAATATACTTATTCTCTGATCTTTTATACTTTTTTTCTGATTTCCCTTCTTTGTGTTGCAGGTCAAGAAGCTATATTACTAGGCCTTCTCGAAATTGCAAGATGAGCTGACTCATCGTGGAGGGGACCTTGAGAAGCTTATGGCCGAGTCAGTCGAGCTCGAGGCTTTGTGTGCTTTAAGGGAGGAGGAACTAACCGACCTTAGGGAAAGCTTGGAGAGAAAACTTCGAGAGAGGGTCGATTGCTCCGAGCAGGTATGCTAGTACCCACATTCTCACCTTTTAGTTGTAACACTGGTAATGATTGAAATACTTTCTGCTTCTCAGATTATGCAGAAGGATGCCCTGGTCGAGCGGCTTCGAGAGGAGGTTGCGGCCAAGGACTCCGAAGTCATGGAGCTGGCTCGGCTTAATGATGTCACGACTTCAAAGAGGGAGATTCTTCGGGGAAGCTATCCTCGGCCCAAGATCTTCTCTGAGGTGCCCAGGAGGAGGCTGCTGCACTATCTGCACCGAGGGCCTAGGCCAGTGAATATGTTTCCTCGTACAAGAGGGATGCCGCTGCTACAAATGACCAGGCAAGAGAGATATATGAGAAGGCAGAGCTGAAGCTGACTCAGGCAGTTGCCTATGCTCGTGGACAAGCCAAAAGAAAAACCCTCAAGAAAGTGAGAGCCAAGTGTTTCGATCTCTCTGCCGATATCGAAGAGGCTAGGGCCCTAGATGAAGGAATTGACAATGCCGAGTACATCGGACGAGGTCTCTGAAAGAGGCTCGGATAGAGGCGGAGACGTAGAGTAGTTTTTCCTCTTTTCTTGCTTTTTCCTTTCTTTTGTATATGGGACCATTTGAGGGAACTTTTGTAAAGAACACTTTTGTAAATACATCTTTTGGAAATAGAACATTTTTTGTCGTATTTTGCATAAACTTAGTTCTGTAACCTTTTCCCAACAAAATGACGTTTATTCTTCCATCCTTCTCTTCCTCGAAACTCGTACTTGCAATAGAAGATCTCCTCGAGATCGGACACCTTCTGGAGGCTAGGTCGGTCTGCGAGCTTTGATTCCTCGAATCCCTATGACGGTATCATTCATGTGACGTGACCGTGAAATGACCGAGGTGTCCCCACCGGTACACTTCCCCAAATGCTATGACGACTTGTCAGGAACTGAATGATCTTTAAGTTAGTTGGTTGGACACCTTTCGTTCTATAAATATTCTTGCTACTCCTTCATTCTAAAATGGGTTCTGCTCCTCTATTTCTACATCTTCTTAGAGTATGGCTGCCGCACCCGAATCTGTTCACCAGGAAGAGGGAAACTCTTCCTCTGCCCCTAGCCCGGCTGGTGGTACACCGCCAGCGTATGGTGAGCTGGCTCGTACTACTTTTCTTTGAAAAAGGACTTTGCAATAGAGAAACACTATGATGCTCCGGGCCATCGAGAGCATGCCTCGAGGTTCATTCGATCGATAGAAGAAAACTACCTCGAGGCCGTGCGGAGAGACTGCGACTGGGGGAAAATGTGGTGCTGCAGATACCCTCTCGAGAAGAAAATGTCATGACTTATGTAGAGGGGTTCTTGACCGTGTACACGTACCCGTTTACATTACGCCCCTTGACCGACTTGTGCTTGAGTTCTGTAAAAGGTACCGAGTCACCTTGGTGCAGATTCATCCATCTTTTTGGCGGATAGAGCTGATGATGTTGTATTTCACTGAAAATGCTGAGCTTGAATTTACCCTTAGCCCCCTATTTAGGTTATATCGGCCCCAGCATTGTCGAGGCCTGATTGCATTACGACATCGGTCCACAAGACCTTTTATTGCTAGCGATGATGAGGATCAATATAGGGGAAGGATGAGTCGATTTTTTCGGGTGAGGACCGTTGACATCATTCCAGCGGAGTTCCTACCTTTTCCCCAAAAAATGGAACTTCAAACGTAAGCACGATGTCATGCCTTAGTGTAGTTTGTTCTTATCAACTCATAAGAGTGTTTCTTGTTCTCTTTTTCAGCGGTCACGTGGATGCTCGAGGAGGTCCCCAATCTTGCGGACTGGACCCGAAAGTTGGAAGCTTCCTCGACATATGACGAGCGCAAGTGACGTGATCTCTCTAAGGAGAGATGGGAAGCAAAGCACCACAGTATGAGTCGTGTGGTATCCCTTTTGATGAATATTTCCTTTTGTGTGTACTAACTTTGCTGCCACAGGTGTTGGTGGGTTCTCTAAAATGAGGTAGTGTACCTTCAAGGAGAGTGAAGTCTCGAGGGAGAACAATAATCGGAAAAAGATCCTCTATGGATGAGGACATTCTCGATGAGGCGGGTCCTTCTCGGAGACATAAAGGAGATGCAGTTGCTGAGGAAAGCTTTATATACATCGGCCATTCTACGGACGACGGATCCCCTTGTGAGGATGATTCTTTGTCTACGGCTCGGGCCGAGGGCCCCTTCTGAGGTTTCCGGTTCGCCCGGCCTGGGACCTTTAATTTCAAAGAAGAGGTCCCCCGAGAGAGAAAGATAAAGTGTCCTCCACCATCGTCTGCTTTTTCCCTCGAAGGATGCTTGGGACCAGGGGCTGCCCGGACCGATTGAGGTTTTGAGTGGGCACATCCCTATTAAGAGCGATTCAGTTTGGGCCAATGGGGTCAAACTGGTAGATGCATGTTCAACTTTTAAGGAGGGACAACGGCTCTGTTCCGAGGTGGGTTTCGAATTGCCTTGCTGGATTTTTGGCTATGAATCTTCGTTCTTTGAACTGATGTTTTTCTTTTGTAGATTGTTGACAAACTCAAGGCCAAGTTTCTTCGGTGTGGGGCCTAATTGCGTGAAGCTTTAGGTAAGAAAATATCTCTCAAGCTTTTTTTCAATGAGAAGACAAAATAGTTGATACATCTTCGAGTGGAGATGCATCAAAGCCTAATTTGTAAAGGAAAACTCGAGGTCCAGGTAACCCTTACCCTGAAGGGGTATGTGCCTCATTTCTCTCTTTTGGGAACTAACGATCTAGTGGTTCAGTTGCAGGAAAAAATAGAAGCGTTGGAGAACCTTTGGGGCGAGGTCGAGATAGTTAGTTCCAAATGCGAAGCGTTGAAAGTGAAGGTAGGCGTACGTGTTGCGGCCCTCTGGATACCCTCTAGATACAACTTCGCAACGCCCGGGAAGATAGCTCAATTCAGTCGAGCAGTATTGTTAAGCTCGAGCCTGCACTTCTAAATATGAAGGCAGAAGTTGTGGACGCTCGGGACGAAGCTGAGGTACCTCGAGCGAAGGTCGATAAGAAGGTGGTCATTTACTTGAAAGAAATTTCCGATACATGGGTTGAGATAAGAGGGGCTTTCAATAGAGAGAGGAGGGGCAATGAGTATGCCCGATGTAAGTCCCGAAGGGAGACCCTTGAGGAGATACATGCTAGGGTCTTTGACCTCTTAGAAAAGATAAAGTAGGACGAGGCGGACGAGATCGATGCCATGTTTTTCCTTTCTACTTGAGTTGATGCGGATATTGAAGGCCACCGTGGGAGCTGGTCCCGAGAGTGTAATAGATTTTCTACTTTTTCTACTTTGTTGTTCGCATAAGACTGCTATTGGAGCGTTGTGAATATGTATTTGTAATACACACGCACCTACACACACACACACACGCACATGCATATATATATATATATATATATATATATATATATATATATATATATATATATGAAATATTCTTTGATTTGATTTGCCTGTTGGTAGTTGGTCCGGCGAATTGGAGTTTGAGATAAAACCCTTGGGGTTATAAATTGGTCTTCAGGCTCTCTAAGCTGGCGACTCATGATCTTATGCTTTAGGTCAGTACGACCTTCGTTGTAGATGGCGACTTGGGCCCTTACTCTTTTTTGGCCCTGAGGCGCTTTAGTTAACTGTATTAGGCTTAGTCTCTGAGTCGGGTTTCGACTCGAGCTCAACGGCTCTCAGGTTTTCAAATTGGATTTGAGGCTCTTTGCGTTGGTATGACCTGTAGCTGGGGCTCGGGCTCTTACACGTAAGGTCGATACGACTATTAATGTAGCAAGCGACTTGGGCTCTTACGCTTTTTTGGCCCTGAGGCGCTTTAGTTAACCGTATCGGGCTTAGTCTCTGAGTTAGGTTTCGACTCGATCTCAACGGCACTCAGGTTTTCAAATTGGCCTTGAGGCGCTTTGCATCGATATGGATTGTATCCAGCGGCTCGGGCTCTTATGCATAAGGTCGATACGACTTTTAATGCTGTGGGCGACTTGATCTCTTAAATTTGTTTGGCCCTAAGGTGCTTTAGTTAACCGTATCTGGCTTAGTCTCCGAGTTCGGGTGTCGACTCGAGCTCAACAGCCCTAAGGTCGATAGGATTAGCTGGCGAGTTGGGCTCTTACACTTTTGGTTAGTACAACCTTTAATGTAGCGGGCGACTTGGGCTCTTACGCTTTAGGTTGGCACAACATTTAATCGGTTATTTTCAAAGTTTTTCGAAGTAAATGGAGGCCTGTGATTTAATGGGAACGATCGGACGTCTCCGAGTTGCGTTAGTTTGGCCGGAGCCTTATGACGATGGTCATTGTATTTGGCCGTAGCCTTTTGGTCCCCGAGTGAGATAGCCATGGTGTCGATATCGATGGTATGCCTTTTGGGTCTTACAAGTTCGATATATAGACTTGGCTTCGATATGGGGTTTATGCATATTTTAAGGTCGTACCAATTTGTACATGTCTTGCTTGAGGTCTTACAATTTTGATGTTGCCTCGTGGAGGGCTTATGAGTTCGCAATTCCCGGCCCTGATGACTTACGACTTCGTATTTGATAAGTTGATGAGCCGACAGTCGGGGGCAGTCCCCGAGTCAGAACTGATGTTGCCTCAAGGTGGGCTTATGCTGTTGATATTTCCTCATGGAGGGCTTATGAGTTAGAATTTTTCTGCCCTGAGGTCTTACAACTTCAAGTTTTATTGCTTGATGAACCGACTATCAGGGAAAGTCCCCGAGTCGGAATTGATGTTGCCTCGAGGAGGGATTATGAGCTCGGGGTTACCTTCCCTGAGGTCTTACGGCTTTGAGTTTTGGCGACTCGGTGGAGTGACTGTCGAGGACAGTTCCTGTGGGATTGCTGAATTTTTGGCCTTGGGGCTGTCTCTTGTAAAAAATGGCAAACTTCTTTGATATTCGAAATGTTTTGATGATATAATGTACTTCTCTGATTACTTGGTACAAGTATACATGTTTTTTCCATCGAGGGTTCGATTATTTTATACAGACATGGTTCATTCGACCGTTTGGTCCGATACGTCATTATCCTATCGAAACCTCTTTGGCATATTTAAGTGATTTCCTTGGGGGATGCCCCTCAGTATTCGAGGTTGATCGGAGAGAAGCCTTGAATACTTGGTAAGTTATCCTTAGCTAGCATATGGATGTTTCCTCGTTAAAAACCTTACCGGTAAAACCCTTTTGGGATAAATCCGATGTGAGGGATAAAGAGTGCAACACATGCTTTCAAACCTAAGGCCTTCAAGCTGGGGGTGCTTTGACTCCTTTCAATTGAACACCTGCACGTAGGTTAGCGTATAGTGTGAAAGGAAAAGGGATAGGGTTTTACCTTAGTTGGGATGGCACTCGAGACTCGATACGCTCTGGTTATCAGTTCCGAGGACGCAACACAGTCTTTTTTGTTCTTACGAGGATGTAGTTTGTGATTGTTACTTGGTTGTTTGCTTGTTTTTGCCTCCTTCGATGTAGAAGGTGTCGGTGCCACATCGTGCACTGCGAACATTTCTTTTGTTGTGTGTTGCTCTCCATATACTATTTTTACTCCATCCTTCGTAGGGAACTTCATCATTTGGTGAAGGGTTGATGGCACCGCCCTCGTATTGTGGATCTATGGATTTCCAAGCAATGCTTTGTACCTCATGTCACCTTCGATGACATGAAACTTGGTATACTGAATTGTGCCGGCTACGTTGACCGGGAGGATGATTTCTCCTTTCATTATTTCGCTTGACATGTTGAACCCATTGAGGATTCGAGAGGTGGGTATGATATGGTTGAGCAACCCGAGTTGCTCTACCACACTCGACCGAATTATGTTGTCCGAGCTACCTGGATCCACGAGAATACGTTTAATTTTAAATTTTTTGAAAAGAAAAGATATTACGAGTGCACCATTGTGAGGTTGAGACAAGGTCTCAATGTCCTCTTCGTCAATGAAAGGGGGTCTTCAGGTATGTAGCTCCGAGTTCTCTTTTCCCTGGTGATTGAAACTTTCGTTTGCTTAAAAATGGGTCCCTAAGGGACGTCGACCCGGCCAATAATCATGTGGATGACATGTCGTGGTTCTTCTGTTTCCTTTTTCTTATTTGCCTCTCTTTCCCGAAATTGACTTTTAGCTCGGCCCACCTATTCTCGAAGCTGTCTGCAATCTTCGGTTCTATGACCGTGGGTATCGTGATATTCGCATATCAAGTTGGGGTTCCTTTCTGAAAGATCTGATAGCACGGGTCTCGGCCACCTGGTGTCCCTAATCTTGCTAATAGCCGATATGATGTCTGAAACATCGATGTTGAAGTTATAATTAGATAGTCGGGGTGCCTCTACCGGTCCTGCATGCCTGTCGAAGACCGCTTTGCTCACGAGTCCCGAGGATTTTGTCCTTGGTCCATCTTTGCGTCACTTCGAGGTATGTTCCGTCTCGGGATGTTTCTCTGATTTCTATGTATGGTTGATATCATTCTTTGTTTGGCCTTGGATCTCTTTCTGGAAGCCTCAATTCGTTTATTGAGACTCTATTAGGATATACCGAGGCCGAGGGGGCTTCCAATAGGTTGTCCTCGACCCTGATCTTTGACTGGTACCTGTTGTGTAAATCCGCCCAAACTGTGGTGGGGTACTCGATTAAATTCTGCTCCAGCTGTTTCAAAGCTATCTAGCTTCGCTCATTCAAGCCCTGAGTGAAGGCTTGCACCGTCCAATCTTCAGAGACTGGTGGTAATTCCATTCGTTCCAATTGAAAGCGAGACACAAACTCCCTTAACATCTCATTCTCCCTTTTCTTGATTTTAAAAACATCAAATTTTCTTGTAGCGACCTTGATGGCACCATCATGTGATTTCCCAAAGGAGTCTGCCATCATGGAAAATAAATCTATCGAGTCCGGGGGCAGGTTATGATACCACATCATAGACCCTTTGGATAGTGTTTCTCCGAATTTTTTCAATAGAATAGATTCAATCTCTTCGTCTCTCAGGTCGTTCCCTTTCACAACACAATTGTAGGCAGTGATGTGCTCATTAGGGTCCGAAATTCCGCTGTACTTCGGGAGATCGGACATTCTAAATTTCTTCAGGATAGGCATCAGATCTGCACTCGACTAAAATGATTTTTGCATGAATTTTCTTGAATCTACGCCCTTTAGGATCGCGAGTGCGCCTGGGATCTGATCTACCCACGAGTTGTAGGTCTCCATTTTTTTGTCGTTAGCCTCTATCTTCTTTTCACCTGATTCAATCCTTTTTGCGAGGTCTTCCAGCATTTTCATAATGGCGGGGTCGACTGATGACCCATTATTGTTCTATCTTTCTGGTGCCTGTTCCACTCAAGGAGCCGTTTCTGGTGGTGATTTGCTCAGGGTTATCTGATGGCTTTGTAGCTGAGCAATAGCCACCTGTTGTGCCTGCAACATTTCAAAAGTAACATGAAAGATAACTTCCTTTTGTCTTTGAGCAGGGGCTCCCTGTGCTCCACGGTAGTCTTCTTCACGAACGCTTCCGTCTGTATGAGAGTTCACATTGACATGTTGAGCGTTGTGTGAGCCTTCATCGACATGAATTTGCATTGGTGCCCCTTCAGGGTTTTGCGCTGGCACACCGGCACCTGAGGAAGTTGCGCCATTCTCTCCGTGGTCCTCAGGGCCGTTGTTTCCATGTGCATTTACTGAGTTACACATTTTCCGACCTGAAAGTGAAGATTCTTGGGCAAGAAGAAGTGTGAAGAATAACTTTTGTTTTTAGGAATCCAACACTAAAACAATCACTATTATTTCTAGCCCCACGGTGGGCGCCAAACTGTTTACCTTGAAAATTGTAATTACAATTATATTTGATTATGTCATTCTAAAAACATGTGATCTATTTTAATAGCAGTTGTTCAATTAGTAGATGCTTAGTGATAAGTGATAAAATGAGATAAGAGAAAAAGGCATCGAGATTGAGCAAACCGAGCAGCAGAAGGGCTAGTCTCGCGACTGGTGGAAACTGGCCTCGAGGTCGAGCTTGAGAAGCTTGACTAGGGGCTATCGATAATAGTGAAACAATGTTGGAGGCCTTAAGAGTGGCCTATTTATGATCAATAACAGGTAATAAATGAAGAACAACTCAAGAACAATATAAATGAAAAGCAATAAATCAATGAGGCAATTGTAGAAAATGTTTTAGTTAGAGAGTGGAGGATGTTCTTCTTCTTGTATTGAACATCATATATGTTACAAAGTGACAAGGGTCCCCTTTATATATGAAGGGGAATCCCAACATAGTACATGCGTAATTAATGTAAAGAGATATGGCTGGTACGACCATTTAATGCCACGGTACGGACTTGTACTATTCTTGTGTACTTTGTCAGCTTTAACCACGTGCCCCTGCAAATTCCCTCCTTTTTATGTCGACGCTTGACTTGTACTGACTAGAGGTTGAGGACCCTCGATGCGCACCTTGATGCCGAGCTCGGGCCTTCGAAACTTTATTTTCATTGATGTGGCCGTGAAATTGGGCTCTCCAATTTTAGCCGTATACACATAGCTTCCGACTTCACGGACAGGTTTAGGTTTAATACAGAGAATGCGCCGGATGTCTTCTACATCCAGAACTTAAAGAAAAAGCCAACTGATACCTTCCGCGGGTATGCTACTCATTCAAGGTCAGAAGCAGCCAAGGTTATACCGACGTTGGATGAGGAATAGATGAACAAATGTTTTGTGAGGGCACAGGATCCCCAGTACTATGAAAGATTGATGGTTACTGAAAACCATAAGTTCTCCGATATCATCAAACTTGGGGAAAGGATTGAAGAGGGCATTAAAAGTGTAATGGTGACAAAATTCGAGGCAATGTAGGCCATGAATAAAGCATTACAATCAGGGCGTATATCAAAGATGAATGACATGGGAACAGTAATGGTTGCCCAAGGACCCAAAACTCTATTTGTATATCAGGCGTCTCCACTCACATACCAAACACCTCCACCCACATATCAACTACCACCTCCCAGATCTTCCCAACCATCCACTGCTTACCATACATAAAACTTTCAACCATCTTACTTTCAGTCACCTCAAACTCATCAGAACTACCCAAGACCCTGGCCTAACTTTGACCGCAAACCACCCAAACAATACATTGCCTTTACTGAACCCATTCACCAGCTGTATGAGAGGTTGAAGGTTCCTGGTTACGTCACCCATATCCCTGACGTGGCCATGGATAATTCATCCTAATGGGTCAACCTAAATAAAACATTTGCATATCATTTTGGTATGAAAGGGCGCACCATTGATGAGTGTTAGACACTGAAGGATAAGATCCCGACCTTGATTGATAATAAGGTCATCCAGGCAAAGGAAGCTACACCTAACGTCTGCAACAACCCCCTCCCAGATCATAGGGGAAAAGGTATCAATGTGATAGAGGTTGAGGTAACCAGGTAAGTTCCATTTGGACTTATCAGATAGGGTGACGATCCTAAGAAACCCGCAGTCACACTCAATCCTATTATAGTGCAGATAGTGCCGCCAGTTGAGGTTGAGGTAACCACGTAAGTTCCATTTGAAGTTGAGGTAGCACCACCTGCTGCTGCACCTGTTCCATTTGAGGTGGAAGTCGACACGCCTTTCACAGTGACAGTGGCATCCACACAACCCTTCAGTTCCAATGTTGTACCTTGGGATTATGTGGCCGAGGCAAGAAGAAAGGGAAAGTCAAAGATAGAAGAACCCGGCACTGCACAAGGGATGAATAGAACAGGAAGGGTTTATACACCTGAACCCTTAGGAGATACCAGTAAGCAAACTTCTAGAAAATTGCTCGTTATTGAAACTGGCCAAGATGACCTTTGGAGGAAAGTACAAGAGAGAGAGAGAGAGAGTATTCTATTTTTGATCATTTGAACAAGACTCCCGCTCATATATCTATCCTGTCGCTGCTACAAAATTCAAAGGCACGCGAGAATTCTCTCTCAAAGGTGGTGAGTGAAGCATATGTACCCAACAACATAATTGGTAGAGAAATGGCCAATATGGTAGGACAGGTACTGGAGAGCCACAAAATCACCTTTCACGAGGACGAGTTGCCACCTGAAGGTTTGAATCACAACAGGGCAATGCACATTACACTGCAATGTGAAGAAAAATTCATTAACAGAGTTCTGATGGACGAAAGATTCAGTCTCAACATTTGCCCATTAACAACACTTAAGAGGTTGGGCAAAGGCTTGCATGAGATACGTGAAGGAACTATGAATGTAAAAGCATTCGATGGGTCTCAGAGAGCTACCATTGGAGAGACTAATCTCTGTCATATATGGGGCTACACAGTTCAATATCGAGTTTCACGTACTAGATATATCTGCATCCTACAATCTGTTGCCGGGACGACCATGGATACATGTTTCTGGGGTTGTAGCATCAACCTTACATCAGGCTGTGAAGTTCGAGTGGAACAACAAGGAAGTAATTATTCATGGAGATGGGAGCAACCCCATTTACACTAGCTAGACCATCCCGATGATTGAAAATAGAAGAAAGCTAGGTGGAGAAACCTACCATCGTATCGAGCGAGTAAACGCAATCGAGAAAGATAAGTGGTGGAGTAGTAATATAGAAAACATGCTAGCATGGAGAGGGTATGAGTCTGGCAAGGGGCTTGGTAAAAATCCTCAGGGCATCTTTAAGCCGATACAACCAAAGCGCCATGGTACCACTTTTGGGCTAGGATATCAGTACAGTTGGAAGGAATTTTGCAATTGTTCACCACCATGGCGTGGTCCGTGCTATCCACTCGAGCAGCATGTGCCACACCTGAGTCAGACATTCCATCAGACTGACATTATATGAGCATCAAAGGATGAAGAATCATTGGCATTCTTGAGAAATATGTTTCTGGAAAATGATGATATGGACTGTTGTGTAATTGTTGAGGAGGAGGAAGGCCCTACCATCCGAGCTGTGGAGAGAGGAACATTCCTCAAGAATTAGACTGTCAGACCATCGAGGGCCCGACGAGTCCCGGGGTAGCAAACTGAACAACATTATTTAAGGAAAGATGATTTCTCTTTTAGCATTTTGTTTTAAATAATATTTCCAATGTTCCAAAACGTTGTTTAAATTATTGAAAATCGCATTTGTTTGACACTTCAAATGAATCGATGTTTATTATTACCATTTTTCCCATATCTTTATTCATACAACATTACTATTTCCTATCTTGATTAACCGGTAATTGTGACATGTAATGATGCAACACAACAAAAAGGATACTGATTCAAAATAAGAGGATGCCATACCTGAGGAAATCGTCAAAGAAGTAGAGGATTTTTAGAACAAGCCCAAGTCCAACTTGGAAAAACTGAGATAATTAGCTTGGGAGGTTTTGGAACGTCAAAGAGACCCGCATCAGCATTCACTTGTTGTCGTCAGAGAAGGAAGAGTACACTCAGTTCTTGAAAGAGTATGAGGACGTCTTTGCATGGTCATATGACGATATGACCGGATTAAGTATATCCATTATGGCCTACAAATTGCCTACAAACTCGATGTGTCCACCTGTAAAGCAGAAACTCAGGAAATTCAAGCCTGATATTAGCCTGAAAATCAAAAAGGAGGTTACCAAGCAAAGCAAGGCCAAGGTCCTCAGGGTAGTTGAGTATCCCAAATGGTTAGCCAACATCGTGCCAGTTCTGAAGAAGGATGGGAAGGTTAGAGTTTGTGTCGATTATAGGGATTTCAATAGAGCCAGCCCAAAGAATGATTTCCAGCTCCCAAACATACACATCTTAATCGAAAATTGTGCTAAGCCTGAACTCCAATCCTTTGTAAATTATTTCACCGGTTACCATCAGATCTGGATGGACGAAGGGGATGCTTAGAAAACAACTTTCAGTCCACCATGGGGGGGTGTACTACTATATGTCGTTTGGCCTAAACAACGCTGGGGCTACCGACATGAGGGCCATGACTACTATCTTTCTGACATGATACATAAGCAGATTGAAGTGTATGTGGACGATATCATCATTAAATCCCAGAAGGTCACGGATCATATAGAGGACTTGAGGAAATTCTTTGAGAGATTACGAAAGTACAACCTGAAATCAAACCCCGCAAAATGTGCATTCGGGGTTCCCTCCGAAAAGTTATTGGGATTCATTGTCAGGCGTCGGGGGATAGAATTAGATCTGTCAAAATTCAAAGCCATCCAGGAGTTACCACTGCCAAAGAGTAAGAAGGATGTGATGAATTTACTAGGACGCCTCAACTTCATTAGTCGTTTCATAGCCCAGTCCACAATTATATGTGAGCGAATTTTCAAGATCTTGAAGAAGGACGCAACGACTAGTTGGACCGAAGATTGTTAAAAGGCTGTTGACAAAATCAAGGAGTACTTATCAACACCACCAGACTTGGTTCCGCCAGAGCCATGTAGACCATTTCTACTCTACCTTGCAGTACTAAATGGAGGTTTCGATTTCCATATGCGGAAGCATGACGAGACAAGGAGAAAAGAACAGGCCATCTATTACTTGAGTAAGAAGTTTACCCCCTATGAAGCGCGGTACTCTCTGCTGGAACGTACATGTTACGCTCTGACCTGGATAGCTCAGAATCTGAGGCATTACTTATGTGCTTATACAACATATCTCATATCGAGAATTGATCCGTTGAAGTATATCTTTCAGAAACCCATGCCCACCGGAAAGCTGGCTAAATGGAAAATATTGTAGAGTGAATTCTACATTTATATGTAGCTCAGAAAGCAGTCAAGGGACAAACACTAGCGGATCATCTTGCTGGAAACACTGTGGGAGGAGAATACGAACCCCCGAAAATGTATTTTCCCGACGAAGAGGTACTATTCGTAGAAAAAGACATTTCTGAGTCCTACGACAGTTGGAGAATGTTCTTTGACGGAGCAGAAAATTTCAAATGAGTCGGCATAGGAGCCGTTTTGGTGTTGGAAACTGGTCAACATTATCCGATATCTACGAAACTTGGATTCCCATGCACCAACAACATGGCGGAATACGAGGCTTGCATATTAGGGCTCAACATGTCTGTTGACATGGACATTCAGTAGCTGCTAGTAATCGGCAATTTGGATTTTCTTGTGCACCATGTAAAAGGAGAATGGGCTACTAAGAATTCAAATATATTGCCATATCTGCACCATGTGCAGGAATTGAAGAAAAGGTTCACAAAAATAGAGTTTTAGAATGTTCCCAGAATTCAAAATGAGTTTGCTGATGCATTAGCCACTTTGTCATGAATGATACAACATCCACACAAGAACTTCATCGATACTATTCCAGTATTGATCCATAACCAGCCGGTATATTGTGCCCATGTTGAAGACGAAATAGACGGGAAGCCTTGGTTCCACAACATCAAAGAGTATCTGGTAAAAGGAGAATACGTGGAGCATCCGAACCATACTCGAAAACGCACGCTTCGGATATTGTCCAATCACTTCTTACACATTGGAGGAACGCTATATAGAAGAACGCCTGACCTGGGACTATTGAGACATGTCGACGCAGAGGAATCTTCTATGTTGCTTGAGGAAATGCATGCCGGAATCTGCGGCCCGCATATGAACGGCTTAGTCCAGGACAATAAGGTACTTAGGGCCGGTTATTTCTGGATGACCATGGAAACATATTGCATCCGGTATGTTCAAAAGTTATACCAATGAGCTTAATGGAACATGCTCACCTTGGCCCTTCGCCGTTTGGAGAATGGATGTCATTTGTCCAATCGAGCCTACCGCCTCAAATGGGCATCGGTTTATTTTGGTATCTATTGATTACTTCACAAAATTGATTGAAGCCGCATCTTACAAAGCTGTGACTAATAAAGTTGTCACGGATTTTGTTTGCGACCAGATTGTTTGTCGGTACGGAGTTCCAGAGTCCATCATCAATGACAATGCCGCTAATCTCAACAGTGATCTGATGAAAGCCATGTGTGATACTTTCAAAGTCAAGCCCAAGAATTCCACAACATATAGACCTCAAGTGAATGGAGCCGTGGAATCCGCCAGCAA
Source organism: Nicotiana paniculata (assembly GCA_005239505.1). Classification (NCBI taxonomy): domain Eukaryota; kingdom Viridiplantae; phylum Streptophyta; class Magnoliopsida; order Solanales; family Solanaceae; genus Nicotiana; species Nicotiana paniculata. Next base: position 132,224 of record ML331668.1, read on the forward strand.
GAATATCAAGAAGATACTCAGAAAAATGATAGAAGATTATAAACAATGGAACGAGAAGCTACCATTTGCTTTACTGGGATATCGTACCACAGTCCGCACATCAACCGGGGCCACTCCCTATTTGCTGGTTTATGGTAGTAAAGTTGTTATTCCTGCCGAAGTGGAAATTCCTTCCTTGAGAATCATTCAAGAAGCTTAGCTCAGTGACGCAGAATAGATAAGGAGACATTATGAGAATCTAGCCCTCATAGACGGAAAGAGACTTAACGCAGTATGCCACGGACAACTTTATCAGAACTAGATGTCTAGAACCTTCAACAAAAGAGTTATGTCGAGACAGTTCACACCAGGGCAGCTGGTAAGAAAAGCTTCCCACATCAAGACGAAGACAAAGGGAAATTCTCTCCTAATAGGCAAGGTCCTTACATGGTTCACAGAGTTCTGACATGAGGAGCCCTCATACTTGCAGAAATGGACGGAGAAGTCTAGCCAAAGCCGATCAATTTTGATGTAGTCAAGTGATATTATGTGTAAACTATTTATGTTTTCCGCATTTGATTTAAATTAAACTATGCTCGACCTGATTCTCATTTAAAAAGGGAAACATAGGCAGCCCTGTGGGTTCGGTCATAATTCAATAAAATTTCTATTCCCCGCAATCAGAAACTGTAGCAGAACATTAAGGAGGACCCTCAAAATTCCGAAGCAAGTTCAGCCGATCGCAGCATATAGAGTTGTTGGAAAGTTTGTCCATTGAACTAGGGAAGAATGTTTAGGTGGACCCTCAAAATTCTCTAGCAAAAGAAGACGCAATTTCTCTGATCGTGGCACAGTCACTGGATCAGCTAACCAATTTCTAGAACAATATTTTTATTATACTTTTGAAAGTTAGGCATGCCCTCTTTTGAAATAAACTCTGTTTAGCAAATACTGCCCCCGATAATTTGAACAGGATCTTCAAACAGAGCGAAGTAGATCAAGCAAGCCGACGGAGGCACGAACCGACCCTCCTAAAGAACTCACAATTTTTCTTTGAATGTAGGAAGAAGGAATATGCACACCTTGGAATTAAGATCTTCATAACAACAAAGATACTAAATCCATTTCCAGCTAATAAATATTGTTCCATCATCTATTATATGTTCTATTTGCATTGGGACTAAGCCATGTCCCAAATCTTGCACGAGGCTAAACCCTGCCTCCATATTCGCACAAGGCTAAGCACTGCCTTTTATCTGCAAGAGACTAAGCTCTATCTCAAGCATGCATGAGTCTAAGCCTTGCCTCTCTATCTACAAAAGGTTAAGAATTGCCTTCACCTTGCATGGGACTAAGCCCTGTCGCAAATTCTGCATGAGGCTAAGCCTTGCCTCTCTATCTGCATAAGGCTAAGCATTGCCTTCACCTTGCATGGGACTAAGCCCTGTCGCAAATTCTGCATGAGGCTAAGCCTTGCCTCTCTATCTGCATAAGGCTAAGCATTGCCTTCACCTTGCATGAGACTAAGCCTTGTCCCGAACATTGCAATGGACTAAGTGTAAAGACCCATAAAATTTTATGGCTAATAATAATGCCCAAATAGGTCCCCATGTTGTTATACATGTAGAAATTCTTAAAACGGACCCTTTTTGAGTAAAAAGTACCCCCCGGACTTAAAAGATAAAATTTTCCATAGTTGCGTTGTTATGCGATCGCATAGTCAGGTATGCTGACTGCATAGTGGTCGCATAGATGGACAGTCTGTTGTCCAATTTGAGGACAGCTATGCGGCCCAAGATGCAATTGCATTTTGAGAGTGCGGACCGCATAGCTATCGCATTCTTGCACCTCCATTTTTGCGGAGCAGGTTATGCGACGCGCTATGTGATCGCATAACAGGTATGCGGATCGCATACCTGGGCAGTCCGATTTCTTATTGGCCCATTTAAGGGCCATATATGCGACAAGAATGTGGACCGCATAGCAGGAATGCGCTCGCATTCCTGACCGCATTTCTTCTTCGGGTCTTTTAAAATTCTAATTTTTATACCCGACCCTCAGTTCATTAAAAACTTACCCCTTTCCATTTTAATGATTTTCTCAACAAAATAGAGAGAGGGAAGACAGAGTTCTTGAGAGAGAAGGTTCCATATTCACCTAAAATTGATTCTTCACTATCACTCAGGCTTGGAAGTTATTGAGTAATTGTAATCTTCTACACTCTAAGAGGTGAGTCCCCACCCCATTTCCTTTTAATTCTCAGGTTTTAGCTAAAAAGGGTAGAAAACATAAATTGATTCTTGGAGATAAAAGCCGATAACTTTCATGCATGTAAGTTAAACTCCCTAATCTAATAAAGGGAAATGAGTTTGGGTAATTATTCACAAAAGGGGGTTAGTAATCTAAGGGGTCACCTAGCGTTCGATAAAATGCCAAAATGAGTTCGAGTTATGTTTATGGTTCCTAATTCTAAGTGAAATATGACACATTGTGGAATAGATTGACACTGCTAGACGGTCTGGTGATTTGTGATAAAAATATATAAAGAGGAATTCTGATTCAAGGTATGTATGGCTAACTTTAATATTCGTAGAGTCGCCTTGTTGGTGTCCGAGCATTCGGCAAGTGTTTCTGGCTTATGCATATGTGAATCGATTTTTCTAATATGTTGAGGCATAAGAATCTATTCTCTGATTGTCCTAGTTGATTTCCATACCACCATGATATGTGAGACTGTAAAAAGGTGATTATTTGTTGCTTATTCTATCATGTGCAAAGCTCGTTAAATGTTGAATACATAGGTATGAGAAGATGTGTTGCAAAATGAAATAAATGATAATGAATCAAATTGTTGAATGCACTCAAGTGCTAAATGTTGTGCAGCAATTAATGGAAAGGAAATGTGGATTTATCTAATTAAACTATATGTTGACGGTATACCGTATATGACTCACTGTTTGGTAAAGATTACTATGGCCTTAATTTCACATGGTTATTTGGTTGTTACAAATGTATATTCTTGATGATGAAAATCCTTATGATTGAATTGATTTTTTAATGTTGCTATCAAATGTAATTGTACGGTGGGATCAGGTTGCACGCTGCAACAAAATTGTAAGGTGGGATCGAGTTGCACGTCGCAATAGAATTGTAAGGTGGGAACGGGTTGCACCCTGCAATAGAAGTAATAAGGGTGTAATGTGTTTCTGAGATAGGATCGGGTTGCACGCCGTGACAGAAGAAATAAGGGTGGAATATGATTGTAAGGTGGGCTCCGGTTGCGTGCCGCAACAGGGGAACAATTGAAATAAAAAATGTGAAAACCTCATTTGCGATTCTCTATATCCCTGTGAAATATTTGTTTGGGTTTCATTAACTGCCTCTTATATGTGTATTGCTTGATTTCACATGGAGTAAAGTTTGTCCCTACATTCTAGTACTATTCAATGGTACTAACGTCCCTTTTGCCGAGGGCGCTACATCTTCTATATGTATGTATGTGGTTCTATAGTAGGTAGCTCGGTCCGCCGTTGGTGGTGCGCATCTTCATCTCTTCAGCAGTTCCGGTGAGCCCCATTTCCTCTCGGGGCCGTGTGTGCACTATATCATTCTCTTTTTCTTATGTTGTAAAAGGTATAGCCGGGGCCTTGCTACCGGCAAGTCTATGTAAACTCCTAGCACTCTTAGAGGCTCCGTAGATACTATGTGGGTTGTATATATATATTTGGGTAGTAGTTTTAATTATTCGGAATTGTGGTCCCGCGATGGAAATGTTGTGTTTAGTTTGTATAATTTTGGGATTATCAAAGGATTGAAGGTTTAAAAGAGGAAAATGGAAATTATGTTGTTAATTCATTATAAATTTGCATATTGTGCACACGGGATAACGCGTTGGGTAGGAAAGGCAATCCAGGTCCGCTTGACCGGGATCACCCGATTAGGTGCTGGTCTCCTCCCTCAGTTTTGGGGTGTGACAAACTTGGTATCAGAGCCTTAGGTTTTAAAAGTGTCCTAGGATGTCTCGAAGCCGTGTCTAGTAGAGCCCTTCTTATCGGTGTGTTGTCGACCATATCTATAATTAGGGGGATACATGGACATTTAGGGAAGTACCATTTTATTGCAATTCTATATCGTGCGATGTGGTGAAAGGTGAGGTTGTCTACCTCTAACGCGTGCATTGTTCCAATTTAGTAAATGGCACCCAAGAAGAGAGCTCGACTCGGCCTAGAGGCCAATGCCACCCCAGGAGTGGTCATAAATAGTCCAACTGATGGTGCGGGTACGAATGACACCCCGACCTTAAATCAACCTGACTCCTCCACTCCAGGCCAGACTATTCCTATTCCTGCTCCAGCGGAAGGTGCTACAGTCCCTCCCGCTGATGTTTCTGATCCTTCCTCAATCCCAGCTTCCGCTCCCGGTATTTATGATGGGTACCTCAGGGGAGCTATTCAGATGTTGACTCAGCTAGTGGCCTCCCAGGCCCAAGAAGCACACGTTGCCCCTGCATTCTCTAGTGAGCAAGGGGATTCTTCAGGTTCCTGGGTCAACCAGTTTCTGCGGTTAGCCCCTCCAGAGTTCAGAGGCACCGACCTAGAGGCTGATCCTAAGGAGTTCATTAATGAGATGTGCAAGACCCTCCGAGTTATGAGGGATACTGAGATAAAGGGGGTTGAGTTGGCTTCCTATCATCTGAAGGGAGCGGCATATTCGTGGTTCGAGATGTGGGAGAGTTCCCGTGGAGAAGGGAGCCCTCCAGTGAGGTGGGAGGAGTATGTGGATGCCTTTATGATCATTTCTTTCCTGCTGAGATTATGGCAGCCCGTGCTAAAGAGTTTGAGGCCCTTAAGTAGGGCAACATGAGTGTGTGGGAGTATCATATAGAGTTCGTGCGCTTGTCCAAATATGATGTTCACATGGTGTCTACTATGGAGACTAGAGTTCATCGGTTAGTTCAGGGCCTTGGTCCCTTGGTTTTTAATGAAGCTGCTACAGCTGCTCTGCATTCAGATATGAACTACGGGAATATTGTGGGATTTACACAGGCTACGGATGCTGAGAAATTAAAGATAAGAATTGAGATAGAGAGTAGAAGTATGACCCGGTCAGCGGGCAACCCTGGGAGTTCAGTTAGAGGAGGGAGATCAGCCCTTAGGAGAGGGTCATCAGGGCTATCTCAGTCCTATGCTCAGTCCTCAGCCAGTGCGCCGCCACCAAGGGACAATTATCAGCAGGGAGGTCGCATTGGACCAGGTTCAGACAGCAGGAGGTTCCATCAGTCAGGTCATTCAGATGGGAGGTCCACCAGCAGCGGAGGTCCCCATGCCCTATGTGCGAGTGGTGTCATTCTGAGCCCTGTTACTTGGACAAGTCAGTATGCAATAGGTGCGGAGTACGAGGCCATGTTCAGCGAGACTGTCGTGCACCCCGTCAGGACACGGGTAGGGGCATTGCTCAGCCATACAGTTCTTCAGCCGCTACATCTTCAACACACCCTCCAGCATGCGGCCCTCAAGTCCGCGGCCCCTCTAGCTCCAACAGGGCGCGGTGCAGGTAGGGGTGGAGCACGGGGTCAAGGGTGACCTAGTCGGTTCTATGCTTCGAGTGGTCGCTAGAGTGCGGAGGCTTCTCTAGATGTTTCCACAGGTATTCTGACTGTTAAGCCACATGATGTTTATGCTTTTATTGATCCCGAGTCTTTTTTTTCATAGATTACTCTATTTATTGCTTCAAGTTTTGGGATACAACCCGAGCAGCTTCACGAGTCGTTCTCTGTGTCGACTCCGGTTGGTGATTCTATTACGACCGTGCGAGTCTATATGAATTGTGTTCTCACGGTGCATGGTCGGGATACCACGATCGATCTTATTGAGTTAGTAATGGTATATTTTGATGCAATTATGGGGATGGGTTGGCTTTATTCGTGCTTTGCTAAACTCGATTGCCGAACCAGAATTATGAGGCTCGAGTTTCCTAATGAATCAATTATCGAGTGGGATGGAATAATGTTGTTCCAAGAGGTATGCTTATTTCCTACCTTAAGGCCACAAACATGATCAGAAAAGGGTGCATCTACCATCTGGTCCGGGTTGCGGACACCACTTCAAAAGGTGCCTGCTCCCGAAACCGTACCTGTTGTGAATGAGTATGTAGATGTATCTTCGGATGATATTCCTGGAATTCCGCCAGATAGAGAGATTTAATTCGGGATTGATGTATTGCCAGATACGTAGTCAATATCTATTCCACCCTATAGGATGGTGCCAGCGGAACTGAGAGAGTTGAAAGAACAATTGAAAGATCGACTGGAAAAGGGTTTCATTCGGCGAAGTGTGTCGCCTGGGGGTGCACCGGTTCTTTTTGTCAGGAAGAAGGATGGATCGCTCAGATGTGTATTGATTATCGGTAGCTCAACAAGGTCACTATCAAAAACAAATACCCATTCCCTCGAATAGATGATTTATTTGACCAGTTGCAAGGTGCTAAGTTCTTTTCAAAGACTGATTTGCGGTCCGGGTATCACCAGTTAAATATCAAGGAGCAGGATATTCCTAAGACTGCCTTCAGGACTCGATATGGGCACTTTCAATTTCTGGTAATGTCTTTTGGGCTAACCAACGCCCCAACAGCTTTTATGGATGTTATGAATCGGGTTTTTCAAACCGTTTCTTGACTTCTTTGTAATTGACTTCATTTGCGATATCCTTGTCTATTTGCGAAGTCAGGAAGATCATGAAAATCACCTCAGGGCAGTTCTGCAGACTCTTAATCAGCACCAGTTATATGCAAGGCTTTCAAAATGTGAGTTTTGGCTAGAATCAGCCACCTTTTTGGGCAGTGTTGTTTCCAGGGAAGGGATTCGGGTTGATCCCCAAAAGATTGCAGCGGTAAAGGATTGTCCTAGGCGAACAAGCCCGACAGAGATTTTCACTTTTTTGGGTTTTGCTGGATATTATCGGAGGTTAGTTGAGGGATTCACTACCCTCGCCTCCCCATTGACTAAGATGACGCAGATAACAGTTATGTTTTAGTGGTTCGATGCTTGCGAAAAGAGTTTTCAAGAATTGAAATCAAGATTGACTTTGGCGCCAGTGTTGACCTTGCTAGAAGGTTCAGAAGGGTTTGTGGTGTATTGTGATGCTTGAAGGGTTGGTTTGGGGTGTGTGTTGATTGAATGTGGTACGGTAATAGCATATGCTTCTAGGCAGCTCAAGAATCACGAGAAGAATTACCCTACGCAAGATTTGGAGCTCGCGGTGGTTGTGTTTGCATTGAAGATCTGGCGTCATTATCTTTATGGGGTCCATGTGGACGTGTTCACAGACCACAAAACTCTTCAGTATTTATTCAAACAGAAGAAGTTGAACTTAAGGCAGCGGAGGTGGTTAGAATTGCTCAAGGATTATGATATGAATATTTTGTACCATCCAGGAAAGGCGAATGTGGCAGCCGATGCTCTTAGTCAGAAATCCATGGGTAGCTTGGGTCATTTGGAAGCAGGTCAGAGGCCTTTAGCTCGGGAGGTTTATCAGTTGGCCAGTCTGGTGGTATGTATTTCGGCCTCATTTTAAGGGAATGTCGTGGTGCAGAAGTCAAGGGAAAGAAATTAAGGGATCCAAATTTGGCACAGTGGAGAGAAGCAATTCTGAATCACAAGACTACAACATTTTCACTCGGCAATGGTGACAGTGTTTTGCGGTGCTAAGGGAGGCTATGTGTTCCGGATGTGGATGATCTTCGGGAGAGAGTTATGGCAGAGACTCACAATTCCAGCTATACCATACACCTAGGTTCTACAAAAATGTCCCATGATCTCAAAGAGATTTATTGGTGGAATGGTATGAAGAGGGGTGTGGTGGACATTCTGACTAGGTGTCCAAATTGTCAGCAAGTGAAGGCCAAGCATTAGAGGCCCGTTTGGTTGGCACAGCTTATAGAAATACCAACATGGAAATGGGAAATGATCAATATGGGCTTTGTGGTGGGGTTACCTCGTAGTCCGTGTAAGTTCGACTCAATTTGTGTGATAGTGGATCGGCTCAAGAAGTCGGCGCATTTCTTTCCAGTCAAGTCCATCGATACTGCAGAACAGTATGCTCATTTATATATCAAGGAAATAGTAAGGCTCCATGGTACTCCAGTGTCTATTATCTTGGATCGAGGGGCCCAATTCACAGCTAACTTTTGGAAGAAATTTCAGAAAGGTTTGGGTACGCAGGTAAATCTCAGCACAACATCCCACCCACAGACTGATGGGCAGGCAGACCATTCATACGCTTGAAGATATGTTACGGGCTTGTGTATTAGATTTCAAGGGTAGTTGGGATGATTACTTTCCCCTTATAGAATTTTAGTATAATAACAATTTCCATGCTAGTATTAAGATGGCCCCATTTGAGGCATTGTATGGAAGGAGGTGTAGGTCTCCGATTGGATGGTTCGAGGTTGGTGAGGCAGAACTTCTAGGACCAGATCTTCTGCACCAAGCTATGAAAAAAAGTTAAAGTCATTCAGGAGAGGATGAAGACTGCTCAGAGTCGTTAGAAATCCTATACGGACGTTCGCTGAAGAGATGATTGCTCAAAGGATAGGGCAGGTAGCGTATAAGCTGGAATTTCCCCGTGAGATGTCATTAGAGCACCTGGTTTTTCATATGTCTATGCTGAAGAAGGTAGTTGGAGATCCATATGTCATCGTTTCGGTTGAGACCATTGAAATTAATGAAAAGTTGTCATATGTAGAGGTTCTGGGTGCTATTCTTGATAGGCAAGTTCGTAGGTTGAGGAACAAAGAGGTCGCTTCGATTAAAGTATTATGGCGGAGTCAACAAGTAGAAGAAGCCACATGGGAAAAGGAAAATGAAATGAAAGAGAAATATCCCCATTTGTTTGAATAAGTCCCGTAATGGTTTGAAAATTTTCATTCCTAAGCAATTATATATTGTGTCAAATTTTGTGCAAAAGCACCCCATTTTTCCCCCTAGTTGCCCTACTGTTGTAACTTCTCAAGTTGTGCCATATTTGTGTATGTTTGTAATTATTTTGGTAATGTCCAACTCTTTCAAGTAAGATAAATTATGTGCAATTCATGTGATAGTTAAATGATAATTATGTTTGTGGTTTTAACTAAAATAGGTATAGCATGTTGAAGTAATTCAAATTGCATACGACTTGTTGAGGTAACCCAATTATATGCGAGTTGATGGAGTGAGTAGTAATGTGTGGAATTGGTTAAACATGTATTTCGGGAGCTCTATGATAGGTGGATAGGCCTACATTCAAAAGAAACTCTGGCGAAATTTCCAGAAATTATCGGAGTTAGTGAAAATTTGGGGGTAGGTTTATTTTGTGTTTTTCCTACTCTAGTGATTCCTCGATCCTCATTCGAGGATGAATGATTTTAAGTGGGGGAGAATGTAAAGACCCGTAAAATTTCATGGCTAAAAATAATGCCAAAATAGGTCCCCCTGTTGTTATAATTGTAGAAATTCTTAAAACGAACCCTTTTGAGTAAAAAGTACCCCAGGACTTAAAAGATAACAGGTATGCAGACCGCATAGTGGTCACATATATGGACAGTCTGCTGTCCAATTTGAGGACAGTTATGCGGCCCAAGACGGGATCACATTTTGAGAATGCGAACTACATAGTTGTCGCATTCTTGCACCTCCAATTTTGCGGAAGAGGTTATGCGATCGCATAGAAGGTATGCGGATCGCATAGTGGTCACATACCTGGGCAGTCCGGTTTCGTTTTGGCCCATTTGAGGGCCATTTATGCGACACGAATGCAGATCGCATAGCAGGAACGCGATCGCATTCCTGACCGCATTTCTGCTTTGGGAGTTTTAAAATTCTAATTTTTATACCCGACCCCCAATTCATTAAAACACTTACCCGTTCCATTTTAACGATTTTTTTAACAAAATAGACAAAGGGAAGAGTGAGTTCGTGAGAGAGAAGGTTCCATCTTCACCCAAAATTGATTCTTCACTATCACTCGGGCCTGGAAGTTATTGAGTAGTTGTCATCTTCTACACTCTAAGAGGTGAGTCCCCACACCATTTCCTTTTAATTATCAGGTTTTGGCTAAAAATTGTAGAACACATAAATTGATTCTTGGAGATAAAAGCCGATACCTTGCATGTATGTAAGTTAAACTCCCTAATCTAGTAAAGGGAAACGAGTTTGGGTAATTATTCACAAAAAAGGGGGTTAGTAATCTAAGGGGCCACCTAGCGTTCGATAAAATGCCAAAATGAGTTCGAGTTATGTTTATAGTTCCTAATTCTAAGTGAAATATGTCACATTGTGGAATAGATTGATGGTGCTAGACGGTCCGGTGATTTGTGATAAAAAAATTTAAAGGGGAATTTCGATTCAAGGTATGTATGGCTAACTTCAATCTTCGTAGAGTCACCTTGTTGATGTCCGGGCATTCGGTAAGAGTTTCTAGCTTATGCATATGTGAATCGATTGTTCTAATGTGTTGAGGCGTAAGACTCTGTTCTCTGATTGTCCTAGTTGATTTCCATACCACCACGCTATGTGAGACTGTAAAAAGGCGATTATTTGTTGCTTATTCTATCATGTGCAAGGCTCGTTAAATGTTGAATACATCGGTATGAGAGGATGTGCTGCAAAAAGAAAGAAATGATAATTAATAAAATTGTTGAATGCATCTAAGTGCTAAATGTTTTGCAGCAAGTAATGGAAAGGAAATGTGAATTTATCTAATCGAAATATATGTTGTTGGTATGCCGTATATGACTCCCCGTTTGGTAAATATTACTATGGCCTTGATTTCACATGGTTATTTGGTCGTTACCAATGTATATTCTTGATGATGAAAATCCTTGTGATTGATTTAATTGGTTCATGTTGCTATCAAATGTAATTGTACGGTGGGATAGGTTTGCACGCCGCAACAGAATTGTATGGTGGGCTCGGGTTTCACGGCGCAATAGAATTGTAAGGTGGGCTCAGGATGCAAGCCGCAACAGAAGTAATAAGGGAGTAACGTGTTTATGCGATGGGATCGGGTTGCACGCCGCAACGGAAGAAATAAGGGTGGAATATCATTGTAAGGTGGGCTCGGGTTGCGCACCACAACAGGGGAACAATTGAAATAAGAAAATGTGAAAACCTCATTTGTGATTCTCTATATCCCTGTGAAATATTTGTTTGGGTTTCTTTAACTGCCTCTTAAATGTGTATTTCTTGATTTTACATAGAGTAAAGTTTGTCCCTATATGCTAGTACTATTTAATAGTACTAACGTCCCTTTTGTCGGGGGCGCTACATCTTTTATATGGATGTAGGCGGTTCTATAGCAGGTAACTCGGTCCACCGTTAGTGGTGCCTCCTCTTCATCTCTTCAGCTGTTCTGGTGAGCCCCATTTCCTCTCGGATCCGTGTGTGGACTATATCATTCTATTTTGCTTATGTTGTAAAAGGTATGTCGAGGCCTTGTTACCGGAAAGTCTATGTAAACTCCTAGCACTCTTAGAGGCTCCGTAGACACTATGTGGGTTATATATATATTTTGGGTAGTAGTTGTAATTATTCGGAATCGTGGTCCTGTGATGGAAATGTTGTGTTTAGTTTGTATAATTTTGGGATCATCAAAGGATTGAATCTTTAAAAGAGGAAAATGGAAATGATGTTGTAAATTCATTATAAATTTGCATATTGTGCACCCAGGGTATGCGTTGGGTAGGAAAGGCAATCCAGGTCCTCTTGACCACGATCATCCGATTAGGTTCCGGTCTCGTCCCTCGATTTTGGGGCGTGACACTAAGCCTTGTCCCAAATTCTGCATGAGGCTAAGCCTTTCCTCTCTATCTTCACATGGATAAGAATTTCCTTTACCTTGCATGGGACTAAGCCCTGTCCCAAACCTTGCATGGGACTAAGCTCTGGCCCGAATCCTGCATGAGGTTAGCCCTGCCTCTCCATTTGCATAAGGCTTAGCACTACCTTCAATTTGCATGGGACTAAGCCATTTTCTGAATTTAGCATAGGACTAAGCCTTGTCCTGAATCTTGCATGAGGCTAAGCCATGCCTCTCCATTTGCATAAGGCTAAGCACTGCCTTCAATTTTCATGAGACTAAGCTCTGTCTCAATTTTGCATGAGGCTAAGCCCTGCCTCCAATTTTGCGTGAGGCTAAGCTTTGCCTCTCCACTTGCATAAGGCTAAGCACTTCCTTCAATTTGCATGGGAGTAAACCCTATCCTGAATTCTGCATGAGACTAAGCTCTGTCTCAATCTTGCATGAGGCTAAGCCCTGCCTCTAATTTTGCATGAGGCTAAGCCTTGCCTCTCTATTTGCACAAGGCTAAGCACTGCCTTTACCTTGCACGAGACTAAGCATTATCTCCCTTGCACTATCTATTTTCTTCTCTCGGGCTAAACTCTGCCCTCAACTTCCTACCAGACTAAGCCTTGTCTTTTTTGCTTCTAGCATTATATTTTGCACCTCATGGGCTGAAATATCGCCAAATTTTCTGAAGGCGTGATAGTCTGAACGCATCATCCTCATAGCTGGAAGATACCATGTCATTGCTTGAAGATCTCTCAAACATGCATATCATTATTCAAAGGTTTCATGGTTCGGAGGCACCATCTTCATGGCCCGAGAACATCATTTCATGGCTTGGGAATCCCTCACTGAACAATTCATGGCCCGGGACATCATGGTCTACGGACACCATCCCCAACCGTCCAAAGACAATTCTTATGGTCTGAAGGGAATTTGCATCATGTTTAAATGTATTCACAAATATATGCTAGTAGCACATCGTATTTGCAGGTAACCCGATGAGAAACCATTTCACCTAATCCAAACTCTTGTGTCCGTTCTTGTGATAACTTCATCGGTATATTCCGCCGATGAATCCAGAACTACACACGACCTGATTCCTGTAATACCAGGGATACGTACGCAGCTCAAAAATCATAGTGCAACATATGTATCTCAAATCACCCTACTCGGTCAAAATTGGCCATCATATTTTTACCGACAACTCTTTCATCCTTCCCGAGTAAAGAAGGGCACCTGTTGATAACCAATTTTTCTATATACGATTTTTAAAAATCATATCTATCTTCAAAATAGTACATGCGCATCAACTAATATTTTTCCATAATTTCTGCATTTTTCTAAGGATTTTTATTAACTTATCCTAGTATTTTTTATTATATAAATAATTACTAGTTATTATGCATGAAAGCCATTTTTATAATTTATTAATCATTTTTTACAAATTATTTTATTAATTTGTTGGGTATTTAACAAATAGCCCTTTTAAGTTTCATTTTAACCCAATTACACCAGCCCAAATATTTTAAAACTTAGCCCAAATCCGCCCAAGCCCAGTTCTGTATTTACCCAACCCAAAACCTCCTCTAGTCGTGGCCGTTGATCTTTGAGATCAACAATCTACATTTTTCCTTTCCTTTTTTAACCAAAACCCAGCCCTAACCCCATCATTTCCCTTTTGTTCCGCCGTCCTCATTTCCTTTCCTTCCCCCTTCTCTCTCAAGCGCTCCCCCCAAAACCTAGCCGTCGTCACCGGGAACTCTCTGTTCATGGGATTTCTCTATATTTTCCGGCCCTTGCCGATTTTCTACATCTTCTAGTTGTTCGACTTTGTCGATTTATGAAAGAATCTCGAAGAGACTCAACCTAGTTTTGTTCGAAACCTTTTCACATGCCTGTATATGGCCATATCTGTTTTTGAGTACTATTTTCTTTCTATTTATGGTTCGAATCTATGATTTTAGACTGAGTTTCCTTTCATCTCTATCATTTTCGAAAAACCTAATGTTATGACTACTTGGGACTGTTCAGATCCTTGTAGATCTAAAACGTTTCTGAGTATTATTTGGCATTTTTCTTTGAAAAAACCCTCTGCTTTCCTTATTATCTTTTTATTACAGTGATTTCTTAGAATCAGGGTTCGTCCTAAGTTCCCTTCAAATAATTTTCAAACTTTCAAGTGTTGAATCTTATTATACTCTACTTGTTTGACTAATTTTGCGTATTTGATTTAAATGCTGGATATTTCCGTTTATTGCACTAATTAGTTCAATGATTTTTCCCCGTTATTATTTTATTTTTGTCAATCAAATATATGGACTGATTGTATTTAGGGTACAAATTATATTTTTCAGTTAAAATCAGTACTTCTCTGTGATTTACTTATTTTCCTTATTTGTGACTTTAATTAGTAATACTTGCCTTAATTATGCTGTTAGTTTATTTGGGGATTTGGTTGACTCTTAAACGGTATATAATTAATTTGTTACCTTATTTGAAACCTAATCTGTGATGTTAATTGACCCTCCCCAATATAAGGGGTCTCTCCTGGATTTTCTATATGAATTGATTGGGTTAATTCCAATTAACTTGTTGATTTATTTGATTAACCTATTTTATGAACTCTGAGCTATTCTTGACTTATTTGGTTTACCTTACTAATTTCTATAAAAACTCTCATTTTGATTCTTCATGGACACGAACATAATTCAGAAAGAAACACACACACACAAAAAAAAAATTTGCTCTCATTCAGACCCTTCTGCTACTTGTGTTTATTACACTGTCTAGCCGGCTAAAAGCCAAGGCTACACCACTGAGTTATGCATACTTTCACCATCTTTTTTGCTATCTTTGACTGGTATGTCTCCACTCTTATTGTCATTCATTATGCTATGAAGAGTAAACCTATGTGCGTTTCCTGCCTATTGCTCTATTTCTGTGTTTAGACACATGTCTTTCCTGTTTATTGCTTTTAATTAGTATGCTCTACTTCAATATTTAGATATGTGTCTTTACTGCTTATTGCTTTAAATCAACATGTTTACTTCTGTATCTAAACTCATGTTTCTCATGCTTATTGACCTTAATTAGTATGACCACTTATGTGTAGTTTAATCCATGTCTTTTATGTGTGTTGATCTCAACTAGCATTACTACTTATGTCCTTCCTGATTATTGACCTTTGTTAGCATGAATGTTTCTGTGAAGCCGGACTTCTATGACTTTCCTGTGTATTGCTTTAAATCAGCATGATCATTTTTCTTACTATGTCCCATTCAGTAATCCGGTTGTTATCACATGCAGTTAGACTTATATGTTTCTTTTTTATGGCTCTTAATCAGTATGCTATGTCTGATTGAGTGTTATGAAACCTGAGTGTTATGAGATATCAACTTGCCCCTGCCTGCTCTATGTCCTTGTTAATCAACATGCTTTCACTCTCACCTTGTTTTATGTGTTTATGACTAATGACTTTTATGTTCCAAAAACCTACTACCCTTCTTTGTATAGTTGTTTGTTTATTATAATGTTCCAACCATTCTATGTGCCCCACTTAGTGATAACTAATGGATAAGTTGAATCTAAGCAATCTGACGCTTGTCTGAAATGGTTTTGATTCTGTTTTTATCCTTTATTTGACTATTGTAAGTCTTTGTTTGAACTCAGAGTGCTGCAATGAATCTGTTTATTCCTGTTTTACTTCTAAACTCTTTTCTTAAGACTATTCCCTATTTTCATGTACTATTTTGCAACTCATACTATTAGAATACCTATGGTCCTACCCCTCCAGTGTGAGCACTTCCTAGGAGTCAATGAGACTCCACCGAACTGTGACGCACTGGGGCCGGCCTTTCAAAATTTGTTCAGAAAACTGTTTTCCTTAAAGGGTTTCTGGTGTGAGCATTGCCCGGGGTCCCTGAGACCCTTGGTAACTTTGATACACCAGGATACCGTATTGTGTACTGTGAGATATTGGGACACTTCAGACTTGGTTGAAGGCCTGGTTTTCCAGGTTTACATTTGGGCCTATCCATGTTCCCTATAGTGTTGCAGAATTCATTCTGTAATTTATTTTATAGCAGGTATGTAATAATAATTCTTCTAAAAATAGATATTGTGGATGTTAGTAAAACTGGGAAGGACTTTTTACATATTTTGTGGGGATCAAGTAGAAATCATGCACATAGGGTTGTTATGATTATATACATGCATTAGAAACCATGCCTATAAGACTACTATGTGCATTAGAAATCATGTTTGTAGGACTCGTCTCGTTATTTGTCCTAAATTTCTACTTTTCACTCTTAAAAATCATGCATTCTCACATGTGCATTAGAAATCCTATTTCTATGTCACTTATCAATTTCGTGTATTATAGATCATTTTACACTCGCTTAGATATCATGCCTATAGGTAAAACATATAAAAAATCAGTTTCCTCATCTAACCAACATGCCTATAAGTATAAAAACAGTTGCAACACTTAGTATCATGCTTATAGATATAAATACGTAAAATTAATTTTTGTGTTTATGCTTGTGACCATCCTCAACACATAGACAACAGAGGGTCTAAACAGATAAAAATTTTCTATCTAAAATCAATCACTGGGTTGGAGTTGTGGTCCTGATTAATGCTTGGATGACATGTTTAGAGGATACCGCTGATCCACACCTAGGCAAGCTTGTAGGACATCTAAAATTCTGAATTGTATTTGTTTGACTGCTTATAAACTACCCAGATTCAGTAAGCCATAAAAATTAGTAGGTAAACTGATTAGGTTTTCACTGCCTCGCCTTAAAAAATGTTGCATATTCTACTATTGTTCTCACCTAGATATCCTACTATATGACTTTAAAGTGTTTAAAATTGATGTTTGAGACGTGCAATTGTTTTCTTATTTGTTGAGGTAAATGTGAGCCTTCGACTGCTTTGTTATATGACAGTCATATCGGTTTTGTTTGTCGCTTAGATTTTCTCCTTTTAAGCACTATAGGTGAGTCTAGAACCCCCTTAATAAAGGTCCTAAAGGGGCGAGTAATGCACGCATAGAGTACGTATTCAATTAGAATCACTTAAGTAATAATTAAGGGGATGGTAATTGGGTAGTAAAGGATATGATGACTTGTGCGCTTATTCTACGCGTAACACCTCTATTTGGGGAAAATTAACCGAGAATTGCACAAAAGTGATCCTATAGGCTATTAAACCTAGGAACCCTTTTATTCCCGTTTTAAAATGATCTTTATTTGTTTAAATTGCTTTATGACTAGTTCACTAAAATGAGTTTTGTGGGCCCACCGTTGTGGACCTCGAGGGGTGCCTAACACCTTCCCCTTAAGGTAATTTTGAGCCCTTACCCAATCTCTGGTAATGTAAATCGGTTTATGAGTTACATGCATTAGGTGCCCTAACACACCTTAAATCCGTTAGGTGGCGACTCTTCAAATTCCATACCCCTTCCCAAAAGGAAATGAGTTGTCCCAAAAGATGTCGATACCCGGACTCCGTGTGGAAAAAGGGGGCACGACATCGTTAAAAATCTTTCCGAAAAAACCCATTCGGGATAAAATCCAGTCGAAGGGAAAAAGAGTACAACATGTGCTTTATGGTCTAATACCTTCCTGCCAACAAAGAACTTCGATGCCTTAAATCGAACACCTGAAATTGAGTTAGTGTAAAACGTTAATGAATAAGGAGATAGTCATACCTCAGCAATAATATCGTTTGAGGAGTGATATGTTCCAATTATTTGGTAGTTGCTCGCCGTTCATTGTACCAAGTTTGTAGGATCCCTTTCCGACGATGTCGAGGACCTGGTATGGTACTTCCTAATTTGGGCTGAGTTTTCCTTTGTTTGGGTTTCGAGTATTGAGGGTGGACTTTCCCATAACTAAGTCCCCGATTCTAAAGTGGCGAAGGTTGGTAAGCACGACCATTCAAACGAGGGCGGCTTCCCATTTTTTATCTAGTAGTTCGAGGCTATTATTCATAGCCTCGTGATTTAAGTCTTCCGTTGTGTATTCAAACCTGGCATTGGGTTCCCCGACTTCGACAAGGATCAGGGCTTCGGCGCCATATACTAAGGAGAACGGTTTTGCCCCCATACCATATTTCGACATTGCTCGACATGCCCAAAGGTCTTCGGGTAGAATATATATCCATTTTCCCTTAGCGTCGTTCAATATTTTAATTAGATTATGAATTATGATCTTGTTTGTCAATTCGGCCTGTCCATTTCCACTAGGATGATACGATGTCGATAAGATCCTTTTTATTTTGTGATCTTCAAGAAACTTTATTGTTTTGCCGCCGCTGAATTGTTTTCTGTTATCGCATACAATCTCGGTAGGTATCTAGAATCGGCATATGATGTGATCCCATATGAAGTCTATAACTTCTTTTTCGCTCACCTTTTCGAAAGCCGGTTCTTCAACCCACTTAGAGAAATAGTCAATCATAAAATAAATGAATTTAGCTTTACATGGGGCTGATGGAAGAGGGACGATGGTGTCCACTCCCTATTTCATGAATGGCCATGAGGATAAGACTGAATGAAGTTGTTCTTCGGGTTGGTGGATCATCGGTGCATACCTTTGGCACTTATCGCATTTTCGAATGAATTCTTTAATGACTTTCTCCATGTTGGCCAAATAGTATCCCGCTCTGATGACTTTGTGAACAAGTGATTCGACACTAGAGTGATTTCTGCAAGTACCCCCATGAACATATCGTAGGACATTATTTGTCTCCCCTGGTCCCAAGAATACTGCCAATGGTACGTCGAACGTCCTCCTATAAAATGTTCCATCTTCAGCCAATGTGAATCGAGTAACTTTTGTTCGTAGAGTCCTTGATTCATTAGGGTGCGATGAGAACTTTCCATTTTTAAAGTATTAAATATATTTATTCCTCCAATCTCAGGTTAGGCTTGTGGAGTTTATCTTGGTATGACCTTCTTCGATCACTTCTTCGGAGACTTGCACGACAGTCCCCGAACTGATGCTTTCGTCTTCGACTGATGATCCTAGATCCGCAATGGATCTGCCTTGATGTTTTGTTCTTGAGGTTCATGCTGCAAAGTCCATTCTTTAAATCGATGTAATGTTACCCATAATTTATCCAAATACTTTTGCATCTGATCCTCTCCAACCTCGAAGGTTCTATTGACTATGTTTACCACTAGTAACGAGTTGCACTTAGCCTCAATGACTTTCGCTCTCACGCTTTTAGACAGTTTGACACCTGCAATCATGGCCTCGTACTCGGCCTCATTGTTAGTCAATTTGGAAGTTTTGGTAGATTACCTAATTGTATTTCCCGTGGGCGACTTCAGAGCGATGCCTATCCCAGAACCTTTCAAATTCGAAGTCCGGTCTTGAGAGGCTCGAAGCAGAGTCCGAAGTTTGACCCTAAGGTGCATCCCTCGAGAAAGTATATCGAAGGCTCGTCACAGCAGACCTCGAGGCAGTATAAAAATCGATGACCTTCATGGAAAGGCGGGAAAATTCTCAAGGAGACGTGGTTAGAACAGATAAGGTGTGCAAGAAATAGTACAAATCTGTACTGAGTCGTTATAGAACTGTACAAATAGTATTTCTTTGTCATAATTAGACATGTACTATGTTGGGATTCACCCCTCCTATATAAACGGGACCTCAATCATTCTTGCAGTGCATGAATATTCACTGCAATAGAACATCCTCTGATTTTCTCGCTTAACGTGATCAAATTTGTCCTATAGATTTATTGTTCTTCAATTATTGCTCTCTATTTATTGTTCTTCATTTATCATCCATTATCAACTGTCAAAGGCTATACTCGAGGTCTCCGATATTACTGAGCTCGAGGTCCCCGGCTTCGTGACGACTTTGGTTTGCTTATCTAGTTTTGTTTACTTGTACTTATTACTCCCTAATAATCAACTAGTATTAGAATAAATCATATATTTTTAGAACCACGAATCAAATATAATTGTTAATACCATTTTCAAGGTAAACAGTTTGGCGCCCACCATGGGGCTAAAAATAATAGTGATTTTCAAGTTATTTTTTACACTTTTTCTTTTCCAAGAATCTTTGATTTCGGGTCAAAAAATGTCTAACTCAACAAATGCACATGGAAACAATGGTCCTGAGCTCCATGGAGAGAACAGTGCTACAACCTCAGTCGCCGGTGTGCCACCGTAAAACCCTGGGTTAGCACCAGCACAAATCCCCATCGACATAGGCTCACGTAACACTTTGCGTGTTGATATATACACTGGTACCGATGAAAGTGTGCGCGAAGGTGACCGACACGAAGAACAAAAAACACAAGCTCGGGAAGAAAGAGAAGTTATCCTACAGGTCATTTTTGAGATGTTACAAGCACAACCAAATTCCATTGCTCAGTTACGGAGTCAACAAAGAACCCCGAGCACAGCGGTACCGGAAACAGCTCCTTTAGTTGAGAAAGCAACAGAAAGATCGAGTAACAATGGGTCAGGAACAGATCCCACTATTATGAAAATGCTCGAGGACCTCACCAAAACGATTGAATCAGGAGAAAAGAAGATAGAGGCCAACGACAAAAAATTAGTAACCTATAATTCGAGGGTCGATCAGATCCCGGGCGCACCTCCGATATTGAAGGGGGTGGATTCGAAGAAGTTCGTGCAGAAACCATTTCCATCGAGTGCGGATCCGAAGTCCATTCTGAAGAAGCTCAGGATGCCCAATATCCCAAAGTACAACGGGACCACAGATCCTAATGAGCATATTACCACATAGACTTGTGGTATAAAAGGGAATGACTTAAAATACGACGAGACCGAGTCCGTTTTATTGAAGAAGTTTGGAGAAACATTGTCCAAGGGGGCCAGGATGTGGTACCATAACCCCCCCCCCCCCCAAACTCAATAAATTCATTATCCATGTTGGCAGATTCTTTTGTGAAGGCACATGATGGTGCCACTACAAGGAAGTCTGATGTCTTCAAAATTAAACAAAGAGAGAACGATATTCTAAGGGAGTTTGTATCCCTCTTTCAGATGGAGTGAATGGAATTACCACCACTCTCCGATGAAGTGCAATCCTTCACTCGGGGCTTGAATGAACAAAGCTCGATAGCTTCGAAGCAGCTGAAGCAAAATTTGATCAAGTATCCCACCGTGACTTAGGCGGATGTGCACAACAGGTATCAGTCGAAGATCAATGTCGAGAACGATCAATTGGGAGCCCCCTCGGGCTCAGTATATCCAAGAAGGCTCTTAGAAAAAGAGTCAGGGAATGCAGAAAGGGAGTCAAAATCGAACAAGGAATGATACCAACCACATGTCGAAAACCGAAGAAATTCCCCAAGGCGTAATATACCTCGAATCAATTGAAGGGTGAATCGAGGCCAAATTTCTAGGGGACTCGTGAGAAAAACTAGGTTTGACAGGCACACGGGGCCGACAGAGGCACCCCGATTATCGGAGTATGACTTCAACATTGATGCATCAGAGTCAATAGGTATGATCAGAGATACCACGTGGCCGAAGAAAATACAGTCAGCTCCTTCCCAATGGAAACCCAACTTAATGTGCAAATACCATTGCTCTCACGGTCATAGGACCGAAGATTGTAGACAGCTTCGGGAGAAGGTAGCCCAACTGAGCAGCGAAGGGCACCTTCGAGAGTTCCTCAGCAACCAAGTTAAGAATCACTTTCGAGAGAGAAATGCAAATAGGAAAAATGAACAGGAGGAGCCGCAACATGTCATTCATATGATCATTGGAGGAGTCGACATCCCATAGGGACCTGTGTTTAAACGAGCAAAATTATCCATCACAAAGGAAAAGCGGACTCGAAGTTACGTGCCCGAGGATGTTATCGCATTCAGTGAAGAAGATATCGAGGCCTTATCTCAGCCTCATAATGATGCACTGGTAATTTCCTTCCTTTTAAATAAAGTTCAAGTTAAATGTGTGCTCGTGGATCTAGGTAGTTCGGCCAATATAATCAAGTCGAGGGTCGTGGAGAAGCTCGGGCTGCTTGACCAAATCATCCCCGCCTCTCGAGTCCTGAATGGTTTCAACATGGCGAGTGACACAACGAAGGGAGAAATCATCCTCCCATTCAACGTGGTTGGTACAATTCAAGACACGAAGTTTCACGTACAATTCTTTAGTCGGAAGACCGTGGATACATAGCATGATGGCAGTGCCATCAACTCTTCATCAAATGATGAAGTTCCCAACAAAGGACGGTGTAAAAATGGTGTATGGGGAGCAGCATGCAGCAAAGGAGATGTTCGAAGTGCATGACATGGCACCAACATTGACACCTTCTACCTCGGAAAAGTCCAAAGACAAGCGGGTAGCCAAATAACAATCACAATCTACACCCACGTCTGAACATGAGGGACAGATGATCGAAGAATAGTTGATCGGTGATGTCAAAGTCAATGGTCGAAGAACTTGAACATGCCTAACTACGAGGAAAATCTTGCATTCGTCAAAGACAAGGTAACAAAATTTCTCAAAACTCATTCCTATTGCACAACATTGATCGCTTGATCGATGCCATTTCCGACCAACAAGATCCTTACTTTTCTCGATGCTTACTCTGGGTACAATCAAATTCAAATGAACCCGGAGTACCTGGAAAAGAGTTCATTCGTCATGAAGTATGGTACATATTGTTATAATGCAATGCCCTTTGGGTTAAAAAATGCATGAGCCATTTATCAACGCCTAGTTAATTAGATTTTCGAACATCAAATAGGAAAGTCTATGGATGTTTACATATATGACATGCTAGTTAAGTCCCTAAGCGCATAGGAAGATTTGACTCATTTGCAGGTTCAGAAGGTAGAACATGAAGCTCAAACTCGATGAATGTTCCTTCGTTGTCGGTTCGGGAAAATTTTTGGGCCTCATGGAATCGAACAAGGGAATCAAGAACAACCCGGGCAAAATCAAGGCCACCGAGGGATCAAACATCAAGGCCATGTGATCACGCTCAACTATGTCTTATAAAAAGACTAAACGGGCGCTGCAAATATAATCTGGGATATTAAGCCCAAAGTCGATCCCACGGAGAATTGAACGTATCAACTGAGTCTATAAAATACTAACTGTTACTTAATCACTTTTCTTAAGACTTTTGAATATCAATTGGTGTTGTTTAACTAATTCTACTAGCAAAATAATAAACTAGTAATTGACTAACAATTTAATGTAAACAATAATAATAAAGGTCTAAGGTTATGGTTTCCCTCGTTGGTGAATTCTTTCTCGGATACTTCTTATAGCTTAATTAATCGTCTCAATCAATCATGAACTCTCTATCTACCATAAATCTCTCTCGAGTTATTATGATAATTTACTAGACGCACTCTCTCAAGTTACGCTAGCTAGATTTCATTACAGTTCACTTTAGATTGCACCCGAGGTATCGTTATTTCTAATCCAACCTCTAAACCCTCGGTTATGACTTTCGTCTATACTCTAGGAGTGGTGTTGTTCAACAATTACCTAAATATGCACTCTCTCTCAAGTAGATACATACTAAATAGGCACAGCTAATTGATGGCCATTCAATTAACTACAATAAGAACGTAGTTGAACAAAGAGAAAATAATCAATCAAAATATATTAATATTACAAGAAGTTCATCCCCAACGGGTTCTACCAAAACCCTAGATTAAAAACTTAGCTACTCATGTTTAAACGAAGCAAAACTACAAGAAATTGCATAAATGAAATATAAAATAAGAATTACTAAATGTAGAAATCGATAATCTTGCACTTCAATGGAATTTTCTTCTTGTCTACTGTTAATCCACGAAAATCCTCTTTAATTGTGTTTTAGGAGTCTATTTATAGGTTTAGGGTGAACCCTAATCGTGTAGGAGACTTCTATTTCAACCGGGAAACATTTAACTCGTCAAACTCGGAATTGGGCGAAACTGGGGACCCCTGGCGTTTGGGCTCTAACGCCCCCCTATCGCCAGGGGGGCCTGGCGTTATGGCCCTAACGCCCCTCTAACGCCAGGGGGGGTCAGGATTTATGGGGTAAACGCCCCCCTAACGCCAGGGGGGGCCTGGCTTTAGGGGGTAAACGCCCGGCTATCGCCCGGGCGTCTCCTTTTGCGTATTTTCGACATATTTGCATCCGTTTAGCACCGTTTCCATCTCCAATTCACCTACACATAAAATAAACTCCATTAAGCACATAACAAGTGTAT